>JBBPLL010000303.1:997-35385 GCA_038089755.1 Leccinellum rugosiceps | reverse complement strand
CTACTATTGGTTTGGGGCACCATAGTGTGCAAGCAAAAATGTGGTGTGTACAAGCAGAAACGCAGTGTGTACGAGTAGAAACGCGGTATGTACGAGCAGAAACACAGTGTGTACGAGTAGAAATGCGGTGTGTACAAGCAGAAACGCGGTGTGAACAAGCAGAAACGCAGTATGTGCAAGCGGAAACGCGGTGGGAATTTTTGTGCATTTTTAACGCCATAGTGTACTTGTTCTGAAGCCGTCATCAATCGAATGTCCTCAAAGAGGCTTGCTGTACGCTACGTTGTTCACCCGATCAAACTTGGATCACATTGGACTGAGTTAGAGAAAAGAAGGAGAAATATATCTTGATCATCATACAGGGTCACGCAGCAATGTCGAAGTCTTTCTTCCCCTCCCTCCCTTCCCATAGGGCCATAGTTGATATCACATGCTCAGTCAGCTCACATGGATGATACATATCTCATCAGTAAAAATTTAATGTTTTAAATGTGTTTTACAACAAATTTATCAGTGGCCTACCTGGTGTTTGCAATAGTTTCGGGTTCAAGTTTCGGTGTCCCTTGTAACCTCACCTAGACTGTGATGGGTGGTACTTGCATGATTGTCCCGCTCCTGTTCATCACGCGATCGTGATCAGATCAAAGCTGGCCGAGTTGCGATGACTCGGAGCCAGTAGGTTTACCAACACTGATACAATCATTCTTCGAGCAGCGCCCATATTCGCGAAAGTTGCGAACGGAAAAAAAAAGATGCTGTGGAAAACGAATGCCGTCACTATGTGATCCCTTGTCCATGCACGCGCTTCTTCTGAATCATACTGATAGCACGGTCTCTGTTTTCAACCTGGTAGCCGTTCACATGCGTGCGCTTTGTCAGAACAGAAGGTGGCGGGGAGGTTGGACATGGTTTGATCACCGGAAGTCGCCAGAGTCTGTTGGAATATACCTTCATCTGCCCCCCTGCCTCCCCGCCGTTTTTGTGATCTTGATCCCACACCCGCCACTATCACGGTGACTTAACACTGCAGCAAATGAAATGCGCGTGGAAGAATGAGCTGGAGCATAGACCCAATGTGTGCGTGCATGTAGGCATTCGTACTCATCGACGGTCTCCCGGGAGTGCCCAGGAATGGAGCATAGCCCACGACCAGTCAGCGCTTCAAGTATTGTTCTCTCGAGAGGCCGCCACACCTTACGATGATTTGGGACAATCGAAAATGTCATCAGGACCGATGATCAATGCATTAATATGATGGGTAAAATATTCCCTAAACAGATCTGCTAGTTATTGGATCACAAACGGTAGCGGTAACGAGGTACAGATCAGTGAGCGCTCCACGCTAGCGTCGACAATCCCACAAGCCTTCCAAGCTAGCTGACCCGGGACTAACCAAGCCCGTGCAAGTTTGAACGGCGGATACAGCTATTGATTTGAGTTCGCATTCAAAGACGCACGTGGTCTTGCGCGTTATTAGTGGGCGGAGTCAGGCGACCTTGTATTTCCGCCTCTTGTGAGAATGCCCTTCGTTTGATGTAATGTTCATATTCGGAAAGAATCTCGGGTTCTATGCCTGTGCCTACGTGTGTGCCTTCCTGCAGTGCAAAAAAATAGGCGTACGGGGAGCAGGGGGGCTCTCTGTGCTTTCACTGCAAGTGAAACGCGAGACCAGGTGCTATCATAGAAAAAAGTGCAGGACCGGATATCCCCACTGTAATCATGACGTGGTGCAGCGTGGATCGTGGGTGTCATAGCCCTCGGGTTACAACCTGCGGCAACACTTAATTATTTTGATGCCGTGATTCAAGTTTCAATTAGTTGGGCGCGATCCCATCACTTGGGGATGCGGCCTGACTGTATAGAGACAGATGAGAAGAAGTTTTGATTGAAGCTGGGAAACGAGCTACTCAGCATCTGTTCTGGAACCCATGATATGAACTTGGTTGCAGCCGGACTCCGAGAAATGGTGAGAGAGCCTCGGTGTTACCAAGTTGGTTAACAGCGCTTGCAACCAGGCCGCAGTAATCGTGAACCTACCATTTGGCGGCTATCCATTGGATCACCAACAAATCATCCATACGCTCATATCAGGCCGCCTGGGGAATAGAGGCACCTAGTGGTGGTGGCAATGAACGACCTAAAGAGGAAATTAATCCATTCTTTTCAAATCCGCACCCACGGCGTGTGAACTGGATGGACTCTCTTTTGAACCTTGAAGCACTCAAAAATATGTTCAAAGTTTGAAACCTTACCCTTGAGCCGCGAAGCGGATCGTGAGGCCTTCCAGAGTCTCCAACAGAGCGTCAGAGATAGGCACACTGGGAGTACATTGATACCGTTAAGAGTCCTTTATCGGAGAAAAGCTCACTGATCCACCGATGGCCAGATGCCTTTTCCCTACCTGCCTGAGTCGAGAGCGGCGGGGATTGTGAGGGTTTGGGCTTGAGATTCGAGAGTCCTATCGGACACCAAACATGATCCCGAGGGTGGTCCTTGAAACTAGCACTGGTAACGATGGCATCAGCGCGATGAATCCCAGCTTGGCTTTTCTTTCTCTCGTTGTCGCATCAAGCCCTAACGGACAACACATCCTCTGTACCTTCCGCGAACAGATTGGTATACCAAGCTATCGCCTCTTGCTTCGTTTCGTTACAGCAGCTGAGAAGTAGAAGTCGCAACAGCCATTGCGATGACAATCCGAAGGGGCACGCGATATCGCCACAAAGCTGTGGTTCTACGTCTGCGGTAGCAGTGCGGGAGCCCCCATGATGACCAGAGAACGGAGAAGACAGGTTATTTCTGGTCATGATTGCAACACGATTGTGATGCGTACGTGGCAGGGAAGAGGGGGCACACGTTATGAAACAACGACTCGGACCTGCACGACATATCGCCTGCAATCTCCATGGAGCACACTACAACTTCGTGAGGAGTAAACCAGGCAAGCATTAAGGCCGAGGGTGAAACAAAGGAACGACTGGGTGAAGTATATAAGCCTGAAACAGTGTGGCATACAAAAAGCGGACGAGAATTGATGTTAATATACAGGAAATCGAAATCGAAATCATGTGCGGAGTCCGGGCGTCGCTGCGAGCGGATGATGCGGCTGACGGCATGGGACAAATGATTTCCGCCCTCGGAATATCGGATATGGCAGAGGGGTTCCTCGCTCCGGCTTGGAAACGGTCAAAGGAACGAGATCAACCCGTCCGCGGAAGGGAGCCGCGCGAGCAGCGAGCATGAGACGGAGGCAGAAGTCCATATCCATCCAGCGGGTGACGGTTTGACATGTTCAATCCAAGGAGTTTTGTCGCAGATGAACGTGAGCGTGTGTGAAGTCGAGGTTCCCAAGTCGGGTATAGCAACGAGTAAGGCAGGTATAACCTGCAGCGCCATGAGAGAGGAGAAGCTGTTGGCCGGAGCCTGTGACAACTTCTTGGGCCCCGACTTGGGGAGCACATCCGGGGTCCTTCATGTTCTCTATCATGTCAACCAACAGGATCCATGTCAAGTGATATTTCAAATCGTGATTGCGTCCCCGCAGCTGCCAGGACGGATTTGAACAAGGACAAGGAATGCGGCAGTAGGCTGGGGCTTGGCGACCGCGTTTGGATAGACGCCATAATTAATATGAGTACGCATCAGTCTCTGATACGCATAGGGCACGAGCGAGATCGATCAATCAGCGATGGTCTGTTGTGTACCAGTATAGCTACGAGAAAGGCGGAGACCTAGACAGATGGGTTGGACAGGGGGACGGACAGTGGCTCAATGAGACTCTGCCAGCGATGGGCGAATGAAGGTGGAACGGAAGTGAGTTGCCGTCGTGTTTCGTATCGGCCAATTGTGTCTATGCCTATATAGAAGGTGCGATGCTGCACGAGAAGGAGACGGAATGATTTCCATGTTGAGTATGAGGAGGGACAAAATGAAGGGCATCTCCGGGAATCTGGCTGATGTGCAGGGTCGATGTGATAGGGTAGGTGATCAAGATGATACCCTCACACAATTTTAGCACTCTGTGTCAGTGCCCACGAACAATATACGATCGCGAGGTGACTCTCACAGGCCCTGGGGCTAGGGCATTCCCTCTTTGCGATTCCGAAGCGCTTCAGCGAGCGATAAGAAGCGGCCGTGGTAAATTGGATTTTGCTCCCGGACCTCCGATCCCGCGACAGCCAAGAAATAGGGAATAGGAATCTCGAGCCGCTGAATTTTCCGTGGGTCGGCGATTGAAAAAGGCAGAAATGCGAACAAACGATACGACCGTCCGCCTGTGCCGCGGCGCCGTGCGAAGGACCCCTGGACCGGGACCTAGGACAAAAATAGGTTTTGGTTCGGATAATAATGATTTGTAATATAAATAATAATAATAAACCTTGCACTTCTGATAGTCGCCTTCTTGAGGAGTGCCCGTGGGCAGTGAGCCGCCCGGCCTGCGGTGTGAATACTCGTACGGACCAAAGTTGAAAAACCTTTTGTCATCCTACACGACACGAGCAGGGAAAGGGCACGTTAAGCACGCGGAACGTCCGTTTCAGCCGCCGGCGTGGTTCTGCTGCGAGTCGTCTAGCACGTTCGCTTCCCCATTCACCTGGACCCATGCACTCCCACTCGGACCACCAGTCCGCCGTACCGCACAGTGAATCTTCTCAGAAAAGCAACCCGAGTGCCTGGCAAGTGCTCAAATACGCCTCGTTCTATCGTCCTTAGCCTCCATTTCCCTAGGGAAGACCGCCACAGCTCCCAGAAATCAGAACCACGCCATTCGCCTCCGCGTGAACCATCCGCGACCGCGTCTGATCATCGCCTTCCTGATAACGGTCTGTCGTACAGCCCTTCACCGTTCTCCCACCATCCTAAACACTTGCCTTTTCGAAATGCAGACACCAGATCTCTCAAAACAGCCCAGTCTCCAAATTTACGGCTTCCTGATCCCTTTGATCAGCGCGGTGTTCGTTCTTTGTTTGCTTCGATGTCGCGCTCTCTTTTGATCTGTTGATCCATTATCAGTTCTCGACGTCCTTTTCCATTGATAAGTCTCTCCATTCCCTCAACACTTCCTCACTTGGTCTCCCTCTTCATCCCCTCCCTACCAACCAGGCGCCTCCTCACCCTCCCTCCTACATGCCCCACCGTGTCGAGTCAATGCCGCTTCCCTCTTCGTACGTACCGTCGATCCCTTCCCCTCCCCATCATCCCCATCATCCCCATCCTGACCAATTCCTTAGACATCGACGTGATTATGACTACTCTTACGATCACCCTTATCGTAGACCGAGTCCCCCGCCCATAGCCACCCTCTCCCATTCCCCCTCCTTGTCCGTTTCCTCCCTCGATCGTTCCTCTGTGTCCTCTCCCGCACCACGCCGGTCTCCAGCAGACCGTTCTGTGGACTCTCACCCTGGCTACTCTGACCCCTACTACTCTCAGGAACAGATGACGCGATCTCGACCATACCCCCATGATCCCGTACGGGACTCCGGACGTTCTTCTCACAACTACACGTACAGCTCGCGACCGCACGCTGAGCACAGATACTCGCACGATTCACACTCGTACCATGTTTCTCCTGCATACAATAGTCCTCCGCTTTCGCATGCCAGCGCTGGCACACGCGAAAACGGCTCGCTTGGATATCCTCTTCCAGGACAAAACCATTATACTATCGGCTATACGGACGATGCAGCAACCAAGCTGAGCGACAGGGTGCGCCGGAGATGCTTCAATTGTTGTACGACCGATACGTCCACGTGGAGACGATCAAATCTCAGTCCCGGCAAAGTGGTAAGATTTTTACCCCTTTGTTCCCCATGTAGCACAGCACTGAGACTAACTTAGCTCTGCAACAAATGTGGCCTATTTGAGCGCACACATGGTCGTTCGAGACCGGACCAATTCCCCCACCGTAGGGGTCCACTGGCCACTGCTATGACCCGGCCTAGAACCCCACCGCAGTCGGCGCAACTGCCTCCTATTTCCACCCATGTTGCTCCGCTTGCGCCATATCACTACAGTCACCCTTCTATTGCGCCTCTCACTTCGATCCCTGACTCGCGGAAGCCACAACACCCCAATCAGTTGCCTGAGATTCAATCATGGATTGATGCGCCCGCTGCTCGAACCGCTTATTCATCATCATCCACGTCATCGTCGGAGCGCGGGCATGATCATATCTTGCCCCTACGCCAGCGGTCGCCTCCTCGCCTCCAACACCACGTGGACATGCGCCCGAGTAACGTTCATGGAGCTGTTGCGTGAACCTGTTTCTCCCATCGGCGGCCTGGTGCTGTGTGCGGGAGCGATAAGATTCTTTCTTAACCACCCTAAACTGTGCTCCTTCCATTCTTTCTCTTTCCTCCTTCCATGCTTGTCTCTGTTCTTGCACACACTCCTGGCTAGATTCCAATTCTGGTCGGCTGCGGTCGGTCCCAGTGCATATCATGCTTTCCGTGATTATCCAGATCTGGTTATATCCCTGCTTCTAGTTTTCGTATTGTTGTCATACACAAAACGCTTTCTTAAATCAAGCCTGCCAGTCGCGAAACGTGTACCTGTACTAGTTTCTTGGAGCTTTTCTTTCTGTATTATTATGCCATCCCCCTTTTTCTATGATTGGACACAAGCTATCATGCCAACACGCAAAGAGATACGTATTATTTATGCTTAGAAAAGCCCACTTTTCTTGATCCGATAGCTATCATCAATGATTTCGTGATGTATACCCGTTGGTGGGTAAATCCCTCCCTTCCCGTACTGATAGGTCTCGATTGATACCATTATTAAAAAGTACCCGACACCTATCCTTGACCGACTTTACTAAGTAAAGAAAGGGAAAAGAGGGAACGTTAAACCTATTGCTGTGCGTCATTGAAGTCCGACGCAAGCCCGAGCGATCCCTGATCGTAACTTTTTCTCTGCTTTCTTCTTTATTTCCTTCTAGTGCCCTCAAATCCAATCCTAATCATCGTCGGCGTGCGGACGTAAGGTCAAAAGGCCTGCAATCGATAGAAGTTGCACCGATCGATGGCGCCTGCCGTTCATGAACGGTTACTTGGTATCGTCACATTATTCCACAAGATGGCTCCGAGTACGCTAAAACGCGCAGATGCTCGACGGATGAGATGATTCCCCGGGCTTCCAAAACGTTCCCTTCTTTTCCAAATCTCCGGTTAGGGTGGAAAGGAAAATGGGTCAGAAGGCCCACAGCTTATCAGAGGAGTGACATTCCGAAAATAGTTTTCAGCGAGTGCTGTTACTGTAGACGATAAATCTCTGTGTTTTATCCCAAAAAAAAAAGTATGAAAAAGAAAAGAAAGACAATGTCTCCTGTAATTGAACTCAGGCACCCCCTCGTTCGTTGAATGCATGGTACATTACCGCCGCATCAATGGCCCTGAGGTACCGTAATCACCGACTTCTAGTCTATGTCAGCAATCATGGAATAAATAAAATTGTCTGTCTCAAGGACCTGATCAGGCGGCGGAGCGGGGAAGGGGCGGACACGGTATGGAAGGATCACCCCGCCTGGACCTAGTGCCGTTGCCCCAGCCCATCACATACCGCACAGGAGGCATATCGAAGCTCCAGTCACGGAAAGGAGAGGCAGATGCAGAACTGAAACTTAACCAAAATTGCAACAACTTAGCTTATCGATTCGGATATCTCCATCTCACGAGGCTAGCCTGCAGGCAGAACAAAAATGATGCAGTGGAATAGGGGTGCAGGGGAAGGAGACAGGTGGCAGAGTGTGGTACCGGGACTGCTCGTTTGGGGTACGTGGTGTCCCTAACGAAACAAATGAGAACATGTGGCGAGGATTCTGGCGCGGAAGCGGCCGCCCATGACAAGGATACACGCACTGGATGGCTGGGTCACGTTATGATAAACCAGCTGTTTACAGCCACAGATCTCATGTCTCTCGAACTGACGCTGACAAACATGGACATGCAAACATTGTGCCTTTTCTTCTCTGGTTTTCCTCATTATGCACCTCCATTTTTCAATGAATTTTCAAGGGACACTCGGTCGAGGTGAGAAGGGGACGGGTTAGGGTTATTATGCCCAGGATTTAGGGCAAATTGGGACCGCCGAAAATCGCCAGGATCCGGATCTGCAAGGAAGCCTCCCTTCCCATCATCGCGATTGTAGCTCTTTCCGCCAATCAACATAGGGAATTGCCCATGACTCGAGGGGTGCCGGTGGGAGGCCATTGAGGGGAGGTCGGGGGATGATCGGGTGGTACGGAATGTTGTTGATGCGAACACTTCCGATTACCACGGCGAGCGACAAGTCTTTTCATATGACCTCTCATGGGAGGAGATGCCCATCCGTAGCAAAGGTTTTCTTTTTTTGTTTCTTTTTTATTTTATTTTTAACTCGTCAAATTGGATATGGATAGCTCGTACCGGGAACCCGTATCCCCGCATGCTTCTCCCGAGTCGTCGGCCGTACCATCACAGGTTGGCTACGAACCGTTGAGGAGTGTGTTAAGCGGTGGGCCCGGGCCATGTTTTGGATCTGGAGCCTTCGAACTGCGTAGGTTTTCGCGAAGCTATCGAGGGTGATGGTCCATGAGAACTTGAGGGGCCTAAAAACGCCTTAACATCGAAAAAAAGGGAGAAAAAGAGAGGCAGACGAACAAAACGAACAAACAAGGATCTTTGGAGGATGCGCATGGCAGCATGACGCTGCCAAAACTTTTTTCTGATAGCGCGCACCGATCCGGAGTGACGGGTCTGCTTCAATTCCAATTCCCTGATCCGTGGATCTATTTGCCAATCTTCAATTCCAGCGGCACTCTCCGACACGATCAAACCCAGTGATTGCGGCAGGACCGACTCGGAAGCACAACTTTTCTGTTCGTTCAAAGAAACGGAGCTTTCATTCCATGAGTGCATTTATGGATAGTTCTCTTGGAGTGAAAGCGGCTGAAAGGGTTGCGGACGTCGTTCGCAAGAAGGCTGTCAAACTCGAACTTTCTTGCGGGAAGGGTTATTGCCTCAGCAAGCGCAAACCCGTCGCAAACCGGTAAAGAAAACACAAGGGTTTCATGTTGGGTCGAAGAAGGTTCAGCAATGTGGCCTTCCGTTACTCGTTCCCACTCTATGCCCGAAATTCATCATGGTGTACATAATCAAAGCACACGTCGCTGTGGGCCACCTGGAGGAGTATATTTCCTTGCTCAGATCGTATCATCCCTGAGCTCCACGATGGCTCCACTCGCACCAACATCATCCGGGCCCCTTGCGGATGATGATCGGAACCTGCCAGTCTACGGATCCATCGTTACGAAGGTGAACAGGAGAACGACATTCGTGGCACACGGTTACCACCCCGCCGTAAACGTTTGAACACCAACTAGAGCATCCACGCGTCGACATCCTCGATAATGCACCGCCCGGCCTGTTCGGCGATAGCCATAAAACCATCCCCATCAATCAGGCCGCATTGCGCCCCACCGTTTTGAGAGGGTGAGTAATATCCGTTTCTCGACAGTATCGTGAATGACGGAATGCCCGTGCCTCCGAGTCAATGGGCCACCCGCTAACGTTCCTCTGCGCCACTAGCACTGGTCACCGTCCTCTTCACCTCTTCGCGATGTCATTTACTGCAAACCGTTTCTCTCATTCCTATTCTTTTGCTTTGCCAGTTCATATCACAACTTTCGTATATCTATGAAAGCCACCCACGGTCCTGAATACTAGTGGGCAATGGAGTACAGGTAAGGCTTTCTGGTGCCCTAGCGACCACTGGGACCCGGCTTTTCCCATCCAGTCTTCGGTACCACAACATTCAGAGTGAAGTTGTCTTCGTTGATTGGGTAAGTTGGCCACCCGCACGTGATCAATGGGACGTGCTGCCTTGAAGATAACCGAAGGAACAGTGAGCGGCACGAATCAACAACTACCCACACTAGCCAGGCTCAGCGATGGAACGATAAATCCCTTGGCAACCCAAAACGTCATCATTGGGCTGGAGCCAAAGAGATCGACGCGCGGGTTCCGTTTACTTACGATTTCTAGCTTATTCTTTGAACTACTCAGGTAGGGACCTGTTAATACAGACGTAATCATCACCTCCATTACACCTTCTGCATGGGAAGATAGGTATATGAATACTAGGAGGGCCCCACTGGCGTATGAACCTGCGCCCAAATTTGATTCTCATCACAGAAAGAAGGTAAGGTGAACAATTACATCCCACTCCTCATAATAATTTCAATGAATCCTTCGTCTATGACGGGCTTTCCGGCGAAGGTTATGAAGGTCGGCATTTACCTTGCATAATATATTACTACTATACTCAATAAATTCGTATGCAGGCAGACAAGAATAAATTTCTACTTTCAATGACCTGACTGTCCGACTCAGTACTCGCAAACGATAGACTCACACTCACAGTCCCTCCATCGCCACCCCTTGCAGACAAGACTTGTCCTAGTCTGGGATTTCATGCATGGTCGTTGTGGTCGAAGACGCCCGTATGTTCTTCAGCAGACTCAATCGCCTCTTAAACTGCTTCGACGACCAGGGATCGTGAGCAGAAGAATGCTCGACTGTCACTACCGATATAACTTCCTACTTACGAGTGACGATAGAACAATACGCATTTACTCCCCCATTTTCCCCGTCGAATGGGCATTAAATAAGGCTAAAAAATGGCATCCCAGAGCCCTTTTTCCACATGCAACAAAGCCAACAACTGTGAAACAGATAAATTCGGGCTTCGGAACCCCAGGCCCGTCTACATTAATTGTCTTTACGGATCAGGCATCCGGGCTCGCGGACAGAAAGGTGAACAGAGTGTAGATTTTCGATGCAATTCGTTCGGCCCGTACGTGGACGTCTGTCAGGTCCTCGCAAACGACAACCCGAAAAGGATCGTAATGAAAGCAAGTGAAGTCGAATATTGAAACTAAGGAATACAGCGGGGGCTCATCCTCTACTTATATGCTACAACGAGACAAGACTGAGACGAGGTACGAGACATGAGGGATTGTTTACCAGGGAACAAGACCACGACAGACAAAAGGCGAGACTGAACAAGGCGCGGATGCGGCGCAGGTGATTCGAGCAGACAAGACTCTTCGGACCCCTTTGGACTCTCGGCGGGGAAGCATACTGATCCTGACAACGTCTGGACACCGAGTCGCCAATGTACCGACGAGCCAGTGCAGGAAACGCAGCGACTCGATTCGGACGGCTGGCAGATCAACGCTTCGGCACTCAGCTCTCGGAATATTCCATTCAAGTCCAAGAACTTTGCTACGTGATGGAGCCAATCAGGGCAACAAATATTGTTAAGGCGTCGAGGGCGGACGTGGCATCGCTGAGCGGTGAGTACTGAATCTTCACTCTTGGCTCTAGCATTGGGGTCCTCAGGCAAGTCAGTGTCCATTCCGGGTGATACCTTTTGAAGTTGAAGCGCTGAAATTTGAACAGTCGCATGGAGGATCTCACACGGGTATAGCCTCTCAAGCCTTGGGTCACAATGACCTACTCACCTACGCCCGACGTCATTCAGCTAGAGTTGACTGCTTGCGAAATACCTTGGGTACTTGTACTACACTCTTAAGGTCTCCATTTCTGCGGTCTGAACGTAGCAGAAGTGGCTGACGACTTTCAGATTGCGCAAATCAAATTGGCCAAAAGAATGCCAACAGGACAGGGACTACCAGGCTTCACATATCCGAGTCACCAGTGAGCTGAACGTTGGTTAACAAGTGGACTTCTTGACCAATGCAAGTAATTAATTGCGTAAAGTGCTTGGAATGGGTGCGTACTACCGGCTGATCCATAAAATGCGTCACAATATACGCTCAGGTACCTTGGAAGTTGGCACTAGTCGGCCGCTTGCACGGCGGCACCGCACAGGCCCAACAGCCTCCCGTACAGTACATGGCTTTTGTAGTGTCGTTCAAACTCTGTGACTGATCCAGAACATTTAACAGGTGATGGTCTAATGCTTATGAGCTCCCCCGACACCATCCGAGCAACCATTGGTCTGCGTTCAATCTTTCTAACTGAGGTGGTCATGTCACTAACCTAGCGTCCTCAAACTTTCCAAGCGAGCATGACCAAATTTTCTTGAAACTAGTACAGGGGCTCAAGTGTTTCAAGGGCCGAGACTGCCCCTGACTGGAACCAGCTACCTGGCAGGGGCAGGCCAGGATGCGCGATCAGGGCAAGGTGTGGAAAAGGGGGCAATCGAGCCTTGCGCGCCACGTCTATAGTGGACGCGGGCCATGGACTGGATGGGAGCAGGACGAACTGCGGCTGCCGGCGTAGATCGAGAGCGTGCGGCAGTCGCAGTACACCGTCTATGATGAGGCAAGGGAGCGAGGGAGGGGACGACGAGGCGACCCCCAGGCAAGGTGCAGAGGCCTGGGCGATGGTGACAGAGATTGAGATAACGATTGAAGGCGAGGGACCAGGCGAGCGCGAGCACAAATGCGAGGGTGGGCGTGGGCGTGGGCGTGGGCGTAGGAGGGTCGAGGTGGCGAGGGCGATGGAGAACGAGGGCGAGGCGGTGCGTGCGGCCCGACTCTCTGACGACCGTTGCAGCGCGGGACCCGCGGGGAGCCAAAGATCACACACTTGAACATCATGCGTCATAATGTTCGGGAGAAGGCCAGGGGTGGGGGCATATGACAAATATAATATTCGCGATAGCAAGAGGGTATGGTGGGATGTACCATACACTATACTAACCGTAGATATATCACTGCAACTTTAGAACTCGAACTTTCCTGGAGGAAGTATCCAGCTTCATCTGAAAGAATACATGATCCAGGGTATCGGTGTCGTAACTGGATGTATCAAAGTAGCCGCCTGGTGTCTCTTCCCTGATAGAAAAGGTCAAAAGATGCACGTCCCAGCACGCTACAATAGTCATTCCATCCATACCTATCCGACCATAAGGGCAGTCCGCTTAGCAGAAATTGCCAGTCACATCCAGCCTCCGTCCTTTTGGCGAACCATGCGCAGAAGAGTGTATATCCGGAAGAACGCATTATATCCCCTATCAAATAGATATGATAACGATTACACGGTAGAAACATAAAATGGGGATAAGCGCACCAAATAGTGTCCGTCTGATTCTTAACACCGTCGGCGGCAATTATTGGGATCAGAGAATTCGAGAATCTTGCTCCTTTCACGATACCACCGGCTATCCCCTCTCTTCGTCCTTAAAATACCTAAAGACACCGTGTTGAAATGAATTTCGACGCCCATTCATACGGCACCATCCTATCAGACTGTGGTGGATCTCCGCATGATATACGTTGCAGTCGTAAACACCCCACAAAGTAGTGAGGAAGGCTATCATTTGCAAACAGCTTTCTGGAAGCCGACCGTGGCCAACGGCGGAAACACTGAGAAGGGCGGGCACGAAAGAACAGGACCGCGCTCTATAGGGCGACTACGACGTACGGATACAAGGGCTACTGATCTATCGTATGGGCGGATCGGGTATATGTAGGGCGAGACACGTGACTGGTAAGCAGTGAGGCTTACACTTTCCCGTGCATCGGCGTGGCGACAACAAGCCTTATTCCAGAACAACAGAGCGCTTCAGACGGGCTTTTACTGGTTATATTGATGAATACCTATCGTGACGACCCGGCGCTCCAATGACCAGAGAGGCGTTGGGCACGAGTCTGACTGTCAGCTCATAAAGCAGCCTATCTTTACAGCATGCTCCAAGCAGGGCATCCTAATTTAATTACTGTAAGTGGGATATGTTCGGTTTTGGCCAAGTGAGATGACTTGTCAAGGGGCTTGGAACTTCAGAAATGCCAACTCTGTGGCCATCGTGCCTACATTGAAGGCCGCCGTAACCACATTCCCCGATGATAACATCAATGCCCGTGCTTCGAGAGTGATCAAAACGGAGGAACTATCCAAGCGATTAGAGACAATGTGAATTTCACGAAGAGTTTGTTTATAAAACATCTTAACATCTATTTCAAGCCCCACCATCACATGAGTACAATCATTCAATGATGGTTCACTTGAGGGCGGTAATGTGACCGCCTAAATAACCAAGGAACAACATGACCCCTGTGTGCTCAGAGTTAAATTGAACATGAAACTCAATAAGAATCACTTAGTACCAACCAACAGTAAAATGATGTGACTGCGAATATGATTGTATCAAGTACAGGACAGGCCCTCACTGGCATGAGCGAATCAAACTTCGGCTAGAAACAAGTAAACACACTCACATATGATTTAACTGCTGCAGTTCTGTTTTACTTACGTAATGGTAGCCGGCGCGCCAAAACACATGAATAATCCATAGCCGGGAGTATAAACAGCCGGACTCGGCTTGCTAAGCTCGTCGACCTTCTCAGTTCGACAGATTCTTGCATCAATTCTCCAGTTCACGACCATGTCCAGCGCAAAGAACAAGATACTTTCAAAGCACGATAATGATGTCGTAATTCTCGCCGCGGTTCGGACTGCGCTAACCAAGGTACATCCACCCACCAGCGCCGTATCTGATCATACGCTCACGTTCATTTTGTAGGGCAGAAAAGGCGGTTTTAAGGACACGCGGCCAGAGGAACTGTTGTCTGGCGTATTACGCGCAGCATGCACCACAGCACGTGTAAATCCAGGCCTCATCGAGGACATTGCTGTGGGTAACGTCTTGCCACCTGGTGGTGGAGCCAACGCCGCTCGAATGGCAGCCCTGCACGCTGGCATCCCAAACACCGCTTCGGTCAACACCGTCAATCGACAATGTTCGTCTGGCCTAGCCGCTGTGAATCAAATCGCCAACGAAATATTAGTGGGCCAGATCGACATTGGGATTGGTAAGCTACTTTTCATATTCGGTTATCGCAACAGCACTTATGTCCGATGGTTGACCACAAGGGGCTGGCGTCGAGTCCATGACATTCGGATGGGGCGGTGGATCACTTCCTGACGGCTGGTCGCCTTTTGTACTCACCAACCAGGAAGCGGAGGATTGTCTCACTCCGATGGGAATAACCTCCGAGAATGTCGCTGCAGATTTCGGCATTTCTCGTGAGACACAGGACAAGTTCGCCGCAGAGTCATTTCAGAAGGCCGCAGCAGCTCAAAAGGCGGGCAAGTTCAAGGACGAAATCATACCGCTCAAAGTGACCTTGATCGATCCTAAGACTGAGAAAGCAGTTCAGATAGTCGTGGACGCGGACGATGGTATACGCGACGGTGTTACCGCTGAAAGCCTTTCAAGGCTCAAACCTTCCTTCAAGAAGGACGGCTCTACCCACGCCGGTAAGCCGAAACCAAATGACTTGCTGTGAATGTGACTCGATCCACCAGCTTGCAGGGAATGCTTCACAGATCTCCGATGGCGCTTCAGCAGTCGTTCTCGCTCGCCGTTCGGTTGCCAAACGCCTTGGCCTTCCTATCCTCGGCAAGTACGTCGCAGCAGCGGTGGTCGGCGTCCCACCTCGGATCATGGGTGTGGGGCCTGCTTATGCCATTCCCAACGTTTTGGAGAAGATTGGCCTGTCCAAAGACGACGTCGATTTTTACGAGATCAACGAGGCCTTTGCATCCCAGGCCGTTTACTCCATCGATAAAGTTAAAATTCCCTACAGCAAAGTGAACGTGAACGGCGGTGCCATTGCCATCGGCCATCCTCTTGGTTGTAGTATGTCGTTTTTGCCGTCCGTGTCCGCGCTGCCTCACCCATTTGCCATAATCATAGCTGGAGCTCGGCAAATTGCCACTGGCTTGAACATCGCCAAGCAGAGGAATGAGAGGATATTTGTGACCAGTATGTGCATAGGTTCAGGGATGGGAATGGCTGCTGTCTTCGTCAGTGAACATTGATTATTTATGTGACTGTTTATGTGGACCCATAACTCGGCAATGAGTCGGCCGCTCCACCACCTTGTATCATAATTGCGTGCTCAGGGCGCCTACGATTGCAATGGAACGAGTACACACGAACCCAAAATGTTAGTCCAAGTGCCATTCAGGATTGTTGCACATACACATTACCAACTTTATGTATCTAAAATTTGGAGCCAGTTCACCAACATTAATAGTGCATGGATATCTCTTTCAAACGGGTCGCTGCAACCTTTGGAGACATCGGAGCGATCTTGGGTGAAAGATATACTTCTCCCTGGATGTGTAAGATTCAAGAATCTCCGTTAGGACTGGCTGAAGGAGAACCCCAAATATCAATTTTCCAGGTGTAACTTTCGATGAAGAAAAAAGAAAAGTTACAACACATATATATAATAGAAAAATATTCACACGCACAGACCAGGCAAAAGAGCATAAATTTGCGCGCGGATGGCAAACGAAGTTCTTCACAGTCAAACCTCGATTTGAACCCGGCGATGGCAGACATTTCATAACGGCCTCGACGGCAATTCAGTCCGTCACTGACTTGAGGCTACAGATCGAGAAGAGAGACTTGCAGGAACTGGGCATGCCGTTTGTCTTTATGCTTCCACAGGTTGGACGGCTAATCAGCTCCCGATACAAGATATATCTACTTTACAGTGTTTTCCATCTCCTTTGAAGACATGGTCGTGTTGAAAGTGGTGCGAGCGAGTTGGTAACTAGGACCAAGGCGGTAGCTCGTTGTGTTGGGAGGATTAAGAGAAACCTGGCGACAAGGTTCGACAACGGAACGTTGCAACATGCAACGTTGGACGACTGCAGGCGTAATTTTATTCCAGTCACATCAGCGTTAATAAATATTCTGACCTGAGAACTCGGGGATCCCTGCATTTTGTCCCAGCGCGGCAGGGTGCTCGCCTAGTAACCACCAGCCCAACATTGCATTCCTGGGGCAAAAATCAATAGTGAGTTCCTCCTCGGGCATATGTCTGACAGGGCCACGACGCCGCTGCGTGTTCTGCTAGTGGTGTTGCCACTGGTGACCATTGTCCGTGTCCCTTGAGCCTTGTGGTCAGGGTGATGTATCCGTGCGTAGTTCCACGCTGTACCATGAGAAATGGGTCTTAGTGGTGGATTTATCGGTACTGTCGAGTGCTCGAACTAACAGGCTTCGTTGCCGTTCGATCTCAATTCCAGGACTCGTTCTCGGAAGTGAGTTTCCCAGCGTCCTGGCGCGGAGGAACATTCCGTTCAATTAATACTGTAAGCATCTAATATGACGGCATTTATTACACATGAAGCTTTTGGACGACTCCACGCACCCGTCTGCAGACTTGCAGACTTCCAAAAAAAATGGACGTCCACGCGGTGCAATCATCGCAAGTTCGCAGCCGCGTTGGCACGCTTGAACCCAGTGTATGATAATATACATACGCTAATAGAACTCTCATTAGCACTCTTGGTTGGCACGGTACTAACCATAATAACGCCCACGAGTCAACGAAGCCATTCTCCCCTTTTCAAGCCATTCGAATGCGTCATCCATTGGTGCTTCCCAAAAGGATCCGCATTCTTCGTGAATCTACGCTTCTTCGAACCCAAGACGCTTCGGCATACTAGGAAATCGTATCTGTCCACTTCCAGCGCGTTCTGGTGGGTTTGTATATGTAATTCATTCCTTAGTATACGGAGAGCATTTGAACTGGCTGGAACTTCTGTTACTAAAGATGTAACATTCCACTCGAAAAATAATCCAAAGTCGGTACCTCCAGCTCTGACTTGGACACGATTTTGTATTTCCTTTGGAGGAAGCTCGGTGGCCTTGTAATTATTAGGTCAGTCTTCGATCCCCTATCATGAGTCACACATAGGCTACCTCGAGGTGTTTGAAAGGCCCCAGAATTTTTTTTGGTTTCTTTTTATTTTTGTTGTCCTACAAGAACAAAGCGTCGCCGACGTCGTCCCGGACCGGTGATTGTCACTTGTGCATGTCTACGCCACTTCAAGTTCTAATTCTCACTGTCAATCATGCTAATAGGCTTATGGCATCTCTAGCCCTGTCTTTAGAACAGGTACAAAATACGACAACCTCGTCCTAGCTACGTAGCCCATAGGTTTTGTTACCATGTCTATGGGTCGGGGATTATCCTGTCCCGTTTTGGATAACTTAACCAGGGCAATCCTAGAGTTCCTCATATAACCTAGGTACGATGTAGCCCGTGTGTCGGACTATTACTGACTACATGACAAGAGTACCTACTTGTAATCCTCTTCGGATATGTGGGTGTTGGCGGGACTGCAGGTACACACGAGGGGCCCCTCCACGATTTCCGAACCCGTGCCGTGCCAGATTGTTGATACGTCAACGGATGAAGACTCGTCTGTGGTCCAGTCGTCACATTTCACCCTTTGGCATACGGTGGCGCCAGCCTTTAATACTAGAGTGAAGAGCGAACATACCCGAAGAGCTACGCAATCAACCCTTTCGCGCAATCCATCTAACCAAACATACGTCTGTGGCGACCCTGATCAGGTTCCCACTTTGGTACTAGTTTTGCCTTCCCAGGTCGTGGCGTCCCAGACCGCCGTTGGTTACTGAGATGTTGTCTATAAGTTCGACTTCTGCCAACGACACACGTATCAGTGACAGGTGAGCCGCAAAGCGGATATTGAATATTGAACATCCAATCCGAAGGACAACTGTTCCCCCTCGAAGTCACTGATATGACTTGTTCCTGGATCACTGGCAATTTAGGACGAGACTCTAGGATAAGCGACCACTGAGAATATGTTGTCCTTTCATATTCCTGACCAGCTAGGTGGCGGAAAAAGTTCTGTCATTTGCACGGCAGGAACTAGTATATATTTGTCTTCTCTGTTCATCTGGAAGACTTATTCTTCGATGATGCCCAGCACATCGACCCTCAACTGCGGTGCCCTACCCCGCCTGGGCCCGCCACCCTTCTTTCCCCTCCACTTCTGCTTGAAACGATACAAAGATCACATGAACGGCCTTGGAATCAGTCAGAATGACACATCGGCACTCATCCGGAATGGAATGAATCTCGCTCTGGAACCGGTCCGCCATACTGTATCATCAAAATACCGGAACGGAAGGACTATCCGCCTCCTCAGCTCCGCCGGGGGATGGCTTCATTTTGTTGCCATGGGCCACAAACATAATATGGACGCCACACAGTCACGAAAGACCTGGAATCGGCAATGTTCTCGTTCGCATCGCCGGATTCCGCATCGGATGGGGTCTACACGGCCTTGGACGGCAAACCAAGAACTAGCCTTCCTGGGCAAAATCGCTGTATCTCCCTTGGCTTGACTTCTTTTCACTCTCCAGCTGCAAGGCATGATTGCAAATTTTCCCGGACACGATCATCAACGGTGGGACAAGCACTGATATGATGTCCTCATGGATCAGATAATTCGGGGAAGTGGATGGTCGCGGATATGGGCAAAATGTGTATGAAATAAGTGGGCCCAGTGGACTTATTACGAAGCACCGGATGCGCCGGTGTCCTCGTCTATCCTAGCTTCGACCGTTCGAGTTCCATGCCCCGGAACGCAGTACATGATGGGTCGCCTCGGACTGGTGTGGCTCGTTCCACTTGTTCGGCATCACGGAATAGTTGTTTCAATAGAGGTGAGCTATAACTTGTATAGAACATATCCCGAGAAAGGATACCCGGCATTGCTACAATAGCTACACCCGGAGCAAAAGAATAATTCGGCTGTTTTAATACTTTTTGCTTCAACGAACCATCGATACGCCTGAATGAAAAACGGGTGTAGATTGAATTACTCCATGACAGATGAATTCTAACCGCCCGCCTGGGCATCAATCCCGGAGGAATTTTTTATACAACGAGGTGTTCCCTAGTCAAGAAGAATTCGTACTTATGAATTTTACTCCACCTTTGTCGGAGTCCGTGCGCTTGAGCTATTACTACGCATTTTTGCTATATATTTGACCGATGACACAGTCCTTAATTATGCAATACGTCTAGGTGACTGATCAATGGAGTTAATATTGATTATTGCTGTGCGTTTCACTCGGTGGCTATATGAGAAATGACGTGATAGGACTGACGGACTTGAACTCTGCTCGTGTAAACTCAAACGATCCAAACTGAGCTATGTCGAACAAAAATAGGAAAAGGAAAGAACTGCCGAGCTGCTGGCGAAACACAACGCTCGCTTGGAGCTCCATCTTGACATCCCGTGACAAGAGGGAAACGTTGAATGTTGAAGCCCAATTTCAACATACCTTTTTTTGCTCTATGCAATTTGACTCTACTGATGGGCCATTGATTAGGTAGTGTCAAATCGCGGCGCTCGCCCTGCCCCGTCTGAATGGGTCGGGGAACAAGAGGCGGAACTTCAACTTCTAGGAATCTAGATGGTGTTCTCAAATACGGGAAACTGAGAATCCGGGCGTCGCGCTGGGATCGGAAGGCACGATGCGTGCGGAAAGGAGATAAGGAGAAATATACAATTGGTAGCCGCACATCATGAAACTGCTCGAGTTGATGCACGCCGAGAATGCGTGGCTGTCTTTCAATGAGCACAGCTTGTCGTGTGTGTGCCGAACACAAATAAAGTTTTCAAGCTTATATAAAAAAAACACACCCGGGCGAGTTGGGGATCATAACCGCGCGGGGGCAGTGCTTGATTTGAATGGCAATTATTTTAGTACGACGACAAAAGCGTCGTTTAGGCTGGTAATTCAGTTCAATCATGGATGGTGATCATGTGCTACTTAATAGATCTGGACAAACATCCAAATCCCCATGGCGGCGATAGTGGAATTTCGAAACTTTCACGTCAATGGTGCTTATATACAGGGTCGTCAATGAATTCGGAGCAGCAACCAAGGAAGGTCTGAATGAACCATGATGAAGTTCAATGAACCTTATTGTCGGAACTTGGAGTATTCTAAGTATGGATGGAAAGGCTTGTGGTCGAAAAAGAAGCAAGGAGTCGTGTCTGAAAAAAAAGCTTACGCGAGACTTGGCAACGTGATGCTGTGGAATATTCCGAATGTGCGTAAGGGAATCAGGAGATAAACCCGTTCCTCGCCCGTTGACAGGCAAACCTAATCGATGTGTGGGGAACCATCCCTACACGATGCAATCGTAATGAGTCAGTCACTGATGTCACCCGGTGACATCTTCCCGTGCTTATTTTTTTTTGCCTGCCAGGGGATCTTTTATTTATGTAAATGTTCCGTTTCAAAACGGAGATTACGGAATCAAAGTATCAGGCAGCAAGTTACAAACGTCTTCGTCAAGCGCTGATAGGCTTTTGCGGAGGAAAAAACGGCTAGCAAGAGAGGATGATTATGAATGTTGCCTGGTGTTTCCGTCGGCACGACGCTGAAGCCAAGGTTGTCAAGTGATCATTACAAATTCTTCTTGGAACCAAGCGGAGATTTGGCACGGGAAAACGAGCACGTAACGTCTGGAAAACTTTGTCAGAGGCGAGGCAAGGTTTGGGATATGGGTTGGCATATTCAGGCGGTCTCTGACCCCAGGAAGCCATATACTATTGCGGACTAAAAGTAGCGGTCACTATCTATGGGCTTTGATATCAGGGCGAGTGAACTATCAGAACGAGGCAAGTGAACGCGTGGACAAAAGTGGATCGGACATTATCGCAGCAGCGCCTTTGTGCCTGTTGGTTGCCATACTCGAAACAACCAAATGGACAGCAACCAGGTGCTATGGCGTAAAGTCGTATTTGGAAACGATGTAAGATATGATCATGGATCTTTTCACCTCATGTTGAGCACACCTACTAGAAAATGGCTGATTTAGATGCAGGTGATGTGTCATGTGCTCAAAGGGTAGGCCAAATGGATGAAGTGGATGGACGTGGGCGGCAGGGCAAGGGGAGTCATGGAAGCGAAGTTGAAGATGGTAACGAGTTTGGATGAAGTGTGTCCGTTGGAAGGGCCGGGAAGTAACGGTGCACAGCACGGTGTATCCGGCCAAGGCGGCTGTACGGATATGAACAGATCGATCATCGCGAGGTGGGGCGGTGAGTGGCAAAAATTTGTTCAAGGATGCTAGGAGAGAAAAAATGTTGGTCGTCGCCCACCTGTGGCCAGTGGCCACCGCACGACCGCACAAGACGGCGTAAAGTAGCGAAGGGATCCGAAAGAGGCAGGTTGGGTAAAATGGATTATAAAATTACCACATGCAAGAGCCGTACAATATCAACCTGCACTTGCGTTGGTCAAAACGCTGGGAGGAAAAGTAAAAAGATATCAGTGTTCTTTCCGGAGTTAGACGGACTCATCTCCCCGAAGATCAATCGATGCAAAAGCCAAATCTATACCTCTTTACGGAACTAAAATTCCTGGTGCCTATGCTGTTTGCACATCCAGTGCGTATCTGACCACCCCCCAGTTTCATATTTAGGCACCAGCTACAGAAAAAAAAATACATATATATAAGTCCCGAAGAACTCACTCCGCAGGCCCCATCTACTGGAATTTGCCGTTGACCGGACACTGCCAAAGTAAAGTTTATTATAACGAACCTGAATGATCAAAGGCGTTATTACACTAGAAGTCCGGCTGTTCATCCTCCAAGTCCCGGCGGGTCTTCTTGTCACCCGGACTTTTATTAACATTGCAACAGACACACTTCGGCTCGCTTACATATCCGGGAACTAGAGAGTCACGTCAATCTCTCGGAATCCTTTTAAACCGCTCACTGCTTTCCGGGTTCGTAAGCTCCACCCAGCCGCTTTTATCTGTACACCTCTCCCCCGCGTTGCTAATTCGTATACCTTTCTGTCTTCATGGACCCTGATAGGCATCTGCCCATTCCTGGGCGAAAGCATCCTCGGAACCCACCTCCCATGTTGTCTTCGTCTACACCAGACACCCAGGGCCGCCCTATCGCGCCCTCTGCAACTACGTATCAGCACTCTCTCCCCTCCATCCGACAACTTCACCCCTATCTACCACCCTCTGGGGCCACACAACCCCATCTCCCCCCTCAGGAATCACCGTCGTATGCTTACGCACCATCCGGGGCTTATGCTGGTCCTTCAGGATCGACAGATCCTCATTCCATTCAACCAATGCCCCCTCCGAGCGGCATGTATTCACGAAGCGAAGGACTCGACTCAGAACCCGAGGGCGAGGCCGAACAGCCTGGACCCGCCAAGAAGAAACGGCGAAGGCAAGCCCTGAGTTGTAATGGTACGTGTTTTGGACGTCATAATTTTACGCGCTGATCTCGTTGACGCGGATCGCTTATTGGTACACGCGGACTTCACTTGACGCCTCTCACTATGTTGTGTGGATGCACGCACTCGAACCTGACCACGCGGCCCACAGAGTGCAAAAGGCGGAAAATAAAATGCGATAGGTTCGGCATTTGTACCCTGCGTCAGTTCTTGAGTCTGAGGTTGTTTTGTCTGTTTTTTCAGGGCGCAGCCTTGTGGTCCCTGCACGCGACGTGGTGAACAGTCAAAATGCCAGTGGCGCACTTTGGAGCCTGTGTATGTCAATGTCTGGTATCCTGGTTTCATCGGAGGCATTGATAACCCAGGTCCCAGGGACAAATACGTCACACGCGCAGAGTATGATGAACTGAAATCTCGTACCAGGGCTGAATATGACGAACTCAAGGCTAGGATGGATCACCTGGAAACCATGGTCTCGCGCATTTTCTCCGCCCCATCTAGCGCCGTCAATGTGCCGGTATACTCTATGTCAACCGATATGGCAGGCACCCCATCATCCGAAGGTATCCCATTCCACGCTGGTCACACATCGACGGGGCCAATACTCTACTCGCCTGCTATGCCTCCGTCATCTTCGTACCAAGCTGATCCTGTGCCTAAACCTCCGCAATACCCATCAAACTCTCCTCACATAGTTACGCCCGGCGTGCTCACGGCTACTAGTCCTGCTCCCCCTGCTATCCCAGGAGGAGGCGGTGGCGGTCCGAGTCACATCCGACGCCCCTCCACGTCAGCCGAAACTTTGTCCCCGACCGCAGTCAGACAATCGCCTCTTTCCCTTGCCTCCATCACATCTCCGTACAACACGGACACGCAGTCAAAAAACTACCACGCGCAGACGCTCAACTTGCCGGGCGTGCGTCTGCGCCCAGCACTTCTGCTTCTTCGAGACGGATGGACCGGCCTGGCAACAACAATCACAGCAACAACGGCGCCACGCCACGGCACTTGGGCACGCCAGCGACGATGGGAGAATACCCACTACACCCACACACGGCACACACGGCAACGGCGGGTGGCTCGGATGTTGCCATCGAAGGACCGTCGTCATCTTCCGGCGGCCCTCCCATGGCTCTCCACTTACCCGGCCCGTCGCCTCGTGCGCGATATGGAGAATCGGGCGGGGTAGGTGGTGCAGGGACGGGAGGAGCATCAAGTGGGCTCCCCAGGCTCGGTTCAGGCCCAGAATCGAGAGACACCAGGGACGGGAGGCATGGTCCATCCACGGAGCGATAACGGCCCAACCGAAAGTCTTAATCCCGTCCGATCGGGGATGACGCGCGTGCTTGCTTATCCATTCATTTGTGTGTTACCCGAGCAGTCCGTGTTCCGCACACTCCACCACTCCACAACACGCGGTAGAATGTGTTGTTGTTTTGGGACGAAATATCCCCGTCGCCGATTCACTTGCACGGACATTAATCCTTTCCTTTTTTTCCCCCTTTCTTTTCTTTTTTCACTTGTTGCTTCGTAGCCCAGCTCATTACCCACTCAAGCTTGCTTCTTGCCCCGTGTTAATAAACATTGCTCATCGCTCATGACTTTCTTTTTTTTTGTGACGCATTTCACGACACCTAGCATGTGCCAATTACACAGATCATCCTGTCGTAGCTAGTACGATATCTTGTAGCCTTTCTTCCACTTTAATTTCTCCTCACTGAGCCGTAAATAATTTACGAGCGTCCTCGACAGTCCGTCCGTTTCCAATTCTGTGGAAAACAAAAGAGGGGGAAGGGCTATAGAAAATCACTCCCAAACCAACTTACCCCGCTCGTCCACCGCAGCATGCATGCCACCACTTGGTCGTTTCCCACCCCCAACTCGCTGAGACTGTTCGATGATCCGGAGTCGCTCCAGCTCGCGCTTGTGCTTCGCAAGGCCATCCAGCCGCGCCGCCTCAGCCTCCGCCTTGACAGACTTGGCGAGCTCCCGCTTGCGTGCGTTCTGTCGTTGCTTCTTGGTCATCGCACTACTTGACCCGGCTGTTGCTGCTGCTGCTGCTGGAGATGTCGATGTCGAAGTGAAACTCGACTTCGGCAACGCAGGTCCTAAATATAATTTGTTTTTTGAGTTGCTCGGTCGTCAGTCCTGAACCCACAACGAAGGAGAAAGAAAACATGATTACCGGATCTGCTGTTTCGGCTTTTGACAATGCCCCACTCTCCTTCGTCTTCTTGATCGGCATCGGTGTCGTGGATGGCGAACGAGCCGTCGTCTTCGATGACGTCTCCATAGTCGTCCCATGAAAAGCCGGGAACGGGAGCATCGTCCGACCGAGGGTGGACAGGCATGACCCGTGTTGGGGTAGGGAAATCAGACTGTTCTTCCATGCTGCAAAAGACAGTATAGAAATTAGGATCAGCGTTCATACCACCTAGGAATCATGGACAGAAATCGCCAAGGAAGCGAGGAACAATGCAAGGAACAGCGAGAAAGCGGAGTACACCGAGAAATGAAATAAACGGTAAAGCGACCGGGTAAAAATTAAAAATGAAACCGGAAAATGGAGCATACCTGTCGATGCCCGTCTTTCTTGGTGTAGCAACGAACTTTTCCGCAGGGATGTGCTGCTCGACGTCCGCGCGCATTCCACGCACGCCCTCTACAGTGCTTCCGCTCATGCGTTCCACCATGGGCGAATCGCTCGCCGTCGAGGCCAGATCGCTACTCGTCACGTCCGTCACGGCCGTGGGGTCGGTTCGCCTCCCCTTGACACGGCGATGGTCGTCGACGTGTGTCCACGAACCGTCGGTGTCCAACGACAACGACAGGGAGGAAGAACGGATCTCACGAGGTTGCGCTGTCGGAAGCCCCTGGGCACCAGCCTGAGCGTGAGGCTGAGCCGACTGACCGATGGGCCTCGCAGGGCTCACACGGAAGCTATCGCCGTTTCCCATCGCAGGTGACGAATTTGCCAGCGCGAAAGTGGAAGTGGACACGGGGCGAGAGGGGAAGAGAGACGCAGACGCATCGGTGCTGTCGCCAGAGCGCGGTCCATGTCCAACCTTGCCCTCCTCGTCCTCATCCCCGATGTTGCCCTGCTCCTTCTTGCCCTTGCCCTTGCCAGCCTTCTTCTTCTTGGTCTTCCCGCCGTTTCCTGGGTTGGGCGCTATCTCGTCCACGTGTGTCCTATTGGGCACAGCGCTTGCGCCCTCGAAGTCGCCTGGAACAGCCGGAACAGCAACAGCGTCGGGTGTTTCGCCACGCTCTCTACCCTCGCGCTCGCTGTCGTCCGCATCCACCTCGACATCCTTGCCCTTGCCCTTGCCCTTACCCCTCCTCCTCCTTGCCCTCCGACCCGTCTTCCCGGCCTCTGACACGCTCTCCCCCTCGCCTATGGTTTTCAGCTTCGTACGCGCCGTAACCCTATCCCCATCCCCATCCCCATCCTTTTCACGACCGCCGTCGCCGCCACTCAGCTGGGTATGGGTATTCGCATAATACGCATAGACGGCGCCCAGACCGGCCGCGACGAACAAGCCCAAGCCTGTAGCGACCGTCGCCGCCGGGAACACGTCCGTGGAGTCTGTCGCCATGAGTACGTGCGCGCGAGTGTGTAAGTCGAGTGTGTGGTGAGGGAGCAGGGAGCGTGCGTGCGTGTGTGCGATCGCTGTGGTAACTATGGTATATGTTGCGGGCCCGTGTGGTGTCAACAAACGGTCTTTGAAAGGTAAGCAGATGTTCGCGTATGACTTACGGGTGTAGTAGTTCGTAACGAACCCTTGTCGCCGTTGGTTCGCTTGCCGGGCCGAACTAGGCGTGGTCAATAAAGAAATTACGTAAACAAGTTCTCGTCCGACGGCACGAGTGCAAAAAAAATCCTGTGAAATATTTCTACTGCCTCAAAATACAATCTATGACTCCTTAAGACAATGTAACCCACCTAATTATAGTTTTGACTTATTCTTATTCATCCATGTTGCGAGTAAGGAACTCTTCTGGTGTCGGGTCATACTATTAACGGCACGTTTCGGAACCTCAAACATCAATCTCAGAATGCAAGCGGCAAGTCCGGCAGGTGAACTCATACAAAATGCCGAGAAGGAGATTGAATAACTTCCACGAGTATGTAAACGTTGTGCTTTGAAAGTTTTGCGTTACCATCATCATGCCAAACGGGATTCCAGTCAAACCTATGTACACACCCTGAACGTGACTAACCCAAAGAAGATAAAAAGAATACAGGCAGAAATCAAAAGGAGTCATTAAATACCATAACCTCGATCAAGAGGTCTACTTTTTTTCTTCGAAATAATTAACATACAATATACGTATAAAGTTACTGAGAAGGACGGAAGATCAGGGGAAGAAAACCATCACTTGAGTGGGAAAAACAGATGCCTCCGGCAGTACGTCAGATGTGACGGTGTATGAGTACAAAGAAGCAGAAGGGTAAAGAAGAAAGGATCGTCGTCGACATGACTCAAATGCAATAAATGAATGACGATAGTCCATGGGTACGGATATGATGTGTGCAGATAAGGATGCCAGAATTTCAGAGGGCAACAGACTAGACGCGAAGAAAGATAGGGAAGGCAAGGGTATATAGCAAGCAAGAAGGATAAAGAAAGAGAGGCATGTCGTCTGTTTCCAACAGCTCAAACGAGCAAATCAAAACACCATCAGCCAGTCAAGCTTCCGAACACATCGAAAACCTCAGACTGTCCGACATCAACTCGGGTGCGCCACCATAAATGTGCAAGGTTCCGCCCGCCTGATCGCTCCGTGCCAACAGGTCGTCCCAAATGTCTGCCTTTTCTTGCTCGCTCAGTGGGGGTCGTCGTGCCAGATCGCCTGGCGGAAGCTCTCGGAACGTAAACTGCGTACCCGTCGTCGTGTGGGGCGACGAGCGAGCTCCGTCTTGTTCTCTGCCTCGCTCTGGCACGCGCAATCGCAAACGTCCAGGTTCGGTGGTCGAATCTCCACCTCGCTCAGTCATATTGCTCTGCGCGCTCGGCATCCGCTCCATCTGCCGCACACTTCCGTCCGCCTGTTTACCCACCACCACCGAACGCGAATGTAAATGCGAATGCGACGAACGGGTCGAGGGCGACGATGATGACGGCAAACTTGTCACGCTCCCACCCGCTCCACCTCCACGTCCCAAGCTCCTCGATGATGATCTCCGTGGCGGGGGCGGCGACAGGGACGACAGTCCGTGCGTTTGATGATGATAAAACGTATGATGTGCATTTGGGCTTCCAGAAGCAGATGCAGGCGACAAAGAGGCTCTCCACGACCCACGCTTGGACGAAGGCGATTCCCCAGAACACGTCTGTCGACGGGCAGGAGATGATGACAAGGGAGATGGCTCACGAGCACCACCATCCTCCGCGTCCTCCGCTCTTCTCAGACATGCAGGTACAGACGGGGACCGATGGGGAGATTGCAGTACCACTGGCACCGCCACTGTTGACGTTGACGTGCTCAGCTCGCCGCACTGCCCGTCACCTAACCGCAACTGTTCGAGTGGCGCGATGATATGTCGATCGAGCACCGAAGACCCTCCCAGAGCTTCTCCATAAGACGACACCGAAGACCGCGCTGAATGCGTCTTGGAAAAGAACGGCGAGGACGAGACATCAGATGAGCGAACCGAGGACGAGGTCGCCACGCTCGGACGAGCGGGAGTAATAATGCTGTTGCTGTTGCTGACATTGTTCCTCGGCACTGGTGGATGGCGGAGCGTCGACAGAGGCTGCTCGCTGCCGCCGCGTTCACCTTGGCCTTGGTTTACCTTCTCCAACAGCTCCTTCGGAATTGCAGGCACGGGCGGAACGACCTTTTCCTTTTGAACCTGGAGCCGGTCCCGTAAACCGCCCGTACTGATCCGTCTCATCAACCGCCACAGCTTGCTCCCCTCGCCACTCCCATCCGCGACCTCTTCACAACCTGACCCTGAATCCGCATGCTGACGACCCGCAGCCGGACTCACGCATGCGCCATCCCCCGCGTTCGGGTTCGGTACGCCATCCATCGATTGTCCAGTTGAGCGCACCCTGCCTCCTTTCCACATCTCCTGAAGACTTGGACGCGCTTTTGAGTGCCCCCTGGCCCTATCGCGCGACGGCGAGTCCTCCGACGTCCTTCTCATCACATCAGCCTCTCCTCCCTTGAGCTTTCGCCATCGCGCCGAGACCTTGCGCGTGAGACTCCGACCGACCGAGTCGGATATCGACGGCGCGGGTTGAGGGGCACCAGTACCAGTAGTCCAGACACGTCCGCGTTCAACTGTTTCGAACCTACTTTTCCGATCGTACACACCATCGTGGGACGCGGTCAAGCTCCCCTGGTTGTCCATTGACAGTTTGGTGGGGGGGGCTGAATCATCTCGACGAAATTCCTGTTGTTGCTTGTACGCCTCGGCGACGGCACTGGCCGGAGTCAGCGGCGAAGACGGCCTCGCTTGATGATGGGAGGTACTCCATTTGGGCAGCAGACGGATGTGGTTGAGGTCGAGATTATGGGGTGGGCTGCTCATGCCCCGTTCGCGCCCCTTGATGAGCTTGGCAGAGCCGCTCGGACGGCGTCGTAGCACGTTACGTTGTCTCGGTTCCTTTCCACGAGCAGCAGCGGGGGATGGTGTGTGGGCATTTGAGGTGCTTGAAACGGCGATGCTCTCTGGGCTTGTTGACGACCCGCAACCTGTACGGGCCTCGTATGGTCTGGAACCTGTTTCGTTTGTACATCGATAGTGTGCATCTATCATATCATCGCGCGTCAGAGATGCGACTCGTCATGGATACGGTAAGGAAAAATATGATACCTGTGATCTCGAGGTCGGGAGAATGGCGTGACTTGCAAGGCGTTGTCGTCGTGGGCCACCTGCTAGACGCGCCAGGGACAGCGGACGGGCTGAACAAGGTATCAGTTTCGGAGCGCATGGTCGTCGACGTGGTCGATCTAAAAGAAAATCGGGAAGGCGAGGGCACGACAGGTTTGGAGAGTAGGTTCTTGATGGTCACCGTAAGCCGCGAGTGGGATCGTGAGTGGCGCTCGGCTTGAGATTGATGTTGGCTGATGTCGGCTGTGATGCCGCTGCCGGCAGCTGCTGCAGGAGAGACGGGCGAAGGAGAAAAATGAGGTGCGGTCGAAGGCCGTTGGGATAAGTGGCTGGAGGAGTGCTCGTGTGGTGCCGACGGGTGGGTATCTGGTCCGTTGGAAGACTGAGACCACTGGCACGGGGGATTGGAAGAACGAGACGATATGGGAGAATGTGATGCGGGTGTTAAGACGCCAAACTCGGATCGATAGTATGGATCAGTGGAGGGTATTGATTCGGACGTCGCGGAAGAGAGCGATCCAGGAAAGAGGCTGCTGTACCCTGTAGAGGGGGAGGTCGTCGGGGTGGAAGGAGTGCTAGTTGGGTGATGAGAGTGTGAGGCAAGCGTGGGGGGTGATGGGATGTGTACATCGTCGAGTTGGGAGTTGACGGTTGCCAGAGACTGTGAGGACATGGTGAGATCGTGGGCGTAACGTTGGAACAGTTTGCGGGGATTTTGATGGATAGACTGGTCATCGGCGGAGTGTGATGCGCTACGCTGGCGGTGGGAAGAGATCCGTGGTGCGGCAAACATGGCAAGTATTGGGAGGGCTATGTGAACGGGCGGATACGGGACGGAAGGATTGATAGGCAAAAGAGCGATGCTGAAGGTTGCGAAAAGACCCTAGAAACGGTAGCCTGCACAGCGAAATGATTGAGAATGGAATGAGCACGCTGCACGGAGGAAATGCGGTAACATACTTGCCACGGTAACGATGAAGCGAAAGAAGCTGGACAGAGACTGGCTCTTGACCTTGAATGAGAGGCAAACAGAGGCGAGCGCCCGGAACCAAAATAGAGTTGACTCCGGGAGGAGAGTTTAGCGTGTGATCGGGATCAATGAGGGAGGCGGTGCGAACGAGTGTGAGTGAGCGACCCGTCTGGATTCACTGACAATCAGCGACCGAGTCACTAGTATGTAGTGACGAAAACTCACAGCCAGCGGGTAAATGTGACTTTTTTTTTGATTTTTTTTACTGTTGTGGTTGTTGAAGAGGAGGGATTGATTGGGTTGCCGGTTGCCGTCCGCACAAACGCCTGAATTGACCCGAATAGCACCCCCGACGAGCCCTTTCTTTCTCTACCACCCGCCATGTCGTTCCCAATCGACGTTAGCCCAGATCACCCTGTCCACCAGCAGCCAACAATCGGTCTAATCGGCATGGGTGCCATGGGCACCATGTACGCCAAGATTCTTTCCGCGGCTGGCTGGAAAAAGTACACAGTTTTTCTCATCCTTGCCTCAATCTAACCGTTTACCCCTTATCAAAGGATCAGCATATGTGATCTTCCCGAGAAATATGAGTCACTCAAGCACGCGTACAATGGTTCTCCCTCCCAGTCATAACCAGATAACATTCCCGTTCTCACGTTATATTCTCGTCTCAGGCGTCCCCGGAATCACCGTCCACACAGACGGTCATGCCGTCTCTCGGATCTCGGACTTCATTATGTACGCGGTCGAAGCCGAGTACATCGACCGCGTCGTACAACAGTATGGCCCCTGTGCGTTCCTCGCTTCCATCCAGAACTGTCACTTACATGCCCATTCAGCCACCAAAGTAGGCGCCATTGTCTCTGGACAGACATCCGTCAAGGCTCCCGAAAAGGCAGCCTTCGAGGCACACCTTCCGAATGATGTTCACATCGTCTCGATACACTCCCTGCACGGTCCTACCGTTTCTCCGGTGGGCCAGCCCTTTGTACGTCCTTGGCTGCCACGCCTTCCGCGCCCCTTCCATTGACTTCCCCGTTTCACATGTCCACTCTTCTCAGGTCATCATGAAACACCGTGCCCCTGATGATCGCGTCCGCATCGTCGAGAGCATATTCAAGTGCTTCAAATCTCGTTATGTCTATCTTTCTTACGAGGATCACGACCTCGTCACCGCCAACGTCCAGGCAGTCACACACGCTGCTTTCCTCAGGCACGTCTCCCATCCCTTCCCTTGGCAGGTCAACCACATGTTCATTGATTTCTCACACGCTAGCATGGGCACAGCATGGGCTGCCCAACGCTCATATCCATGGGAACAAGGCCAGTACGTCGGTGGCATTGAAACAGTCAAAGTCAACATCATGCTTCGGATATACTCCAACAAGTGGCACGTCTACGCTGGCCTCGCTATCCTCAATCCCTCGGCCAAGATCCAGCTCGACACCTTCGCCTCCAGCGCGACCGATATCTTCAAGCTCATGCTCGCCGGCGACCACAAGACCCTCCGAAAGCGTATTTACGCCGCCCGCCAGAAAGTGTTTGGAGTCAAGGAAACAGAAGAAGGTGGTTCGAAAATAGTCTTCCTCACCGAGGACGTCCTCGACCACTTCACGATCGGTGGCAATCCCAACCTCGGTCGTGGCCATACCTCGCCCACGGGCACCACCGCCCCGCGGACCAACTCTCATCTGGCGCTCCTTGCCATGGTCGACTGCTGGGCCCACCTCTCGATCCAGCCGTTCGACCACCTCGCACTCGCCGCGACGCCTGTGTTCCGGATGTGGATCGGCGTCGCCGAGTACCTGTTCCGCTCGGCCTCACGTCTGGACACCGCGATCCACGCGGCTGTGTACGATGTCCGGCATCGTTCAGACGACCTCGAGTTCGTCGTCGCCGCACGCGGATGGAGCCAGTGCGTCGCGTTTGGGGATTTCGAACTCTACAAGGACCGGTTCACGCGCACAGCTGACTTCTTCCAGTCGCGGTTCGAGGAGGCAAACAGGATCGGAGGGGCCATGATTAAGGCGATCGTGGATAGCAACGGCAATGCCACGGCAGAGTAGAATCATTTTGTGGGTTTATCGTGTGTATGATTATCCAACCGATTAGATTGTATGTAATCTTGATTTGCCGATGGGCCGCAAAGTCCTCGGCATGCTGATTGCGGAGTTCGATCCATGAAAAATGCGTGCCGAAGCTCGGCATCTGTCTGCAATAGGCGATCGGAGTTCAATCTACAACATCGGACCTACAATCTAGATCCCTGGTTTGCTTACCCCTATGCTATCTACCCTCAAATGCTCACGTGATTGTCGTCATAACCTTTTTTCTTGTTTTCATTTTTGTCTCATCTGTCATGCCTCAGCCCAGATCCTGCAGCGCACTCTCCTCTCCTCCGATAACCCACCCGTTCCAGAACACAACTGACCTCTTGGTGGTCATCCCAGACGACGGGATCGACGTCGAAGAGGAATCCCAGTTTTATGACGAATTATGTGATGTATGTATCATCTCATCACTACACCATCATAGGCGCCCGCACTCCATGCCCAGTCCGCTCGGCTATGTTCTCGCAGGAATACAGGGCTGTGGTGGGTTGTGTTAGACTGTCATTGACCGAGCTAAGTCTGAGTCCGACGCTAATGAGACAACCTTTGCACTGCCAGGAGCCAGACGCTGCATCCTGTGCATTGATGCGCCTCTCCCAAGGCGCACCCTTGGTGTTTTCGCATGATATTTGGCTTGGGGATAACTCAGGGGAGAGTCAGACGTTTGCAAGGGATGTTCAGATCAATGGGTGGACCAACATCGGGGACAAGCCAGGTGGTGCATACATTGGTGCATTTTCTCCCGCATTCTTTTTCTTCTATATGGACCGGATGAACGTTAAATGGCGGATAGTGTACAATTGTGTGATACGGACGAAAGAAGTTGGTGGTTCTCCCTCTGCCCTCCCACCGAATACTAACACGAACTCCCAGAGTACAACGATCCACACACATAAGCAATACAGTGCCTTTGTTGAGCTCTACCAAGCGCTTCGGCGTAGTTCGCCCGTGTGTGCCTCTTTCATTTCTGGCCCTTATCTTCGCGACTCACATTCACCTGCCTGCAGCCTCACCTCCAACACTTTGTCCCTGAACTCCCTCCTAAATTGCCGCTCTCACGCTACCAACCAGCATTTCTGAACAACCGACGACAACGACTGCAGCACTGGCTCTCGACTGTATTGTTACACCCCGAGATCGGGTCATGTCAGGCGGTCAGGTGGTGGGTCATGGATTGATTTTTCGATTTGTTGGAGGGAATGGACCTTTTTTTCTTTACCTTACTTTCTGTTTCCTCTTTTCTATTGGGTTTTTATGGGATACTGAGCTTGGCCAACATCAGCAAACCAACCCTTGTATTGGCAGACCTGTACAGACACTACAGAAAACTACAGCAAGGTACCTAGTAATACAGATCTGTACAGAAAAATAGGGGAAACACAACTCAA
>JBBPLL010000302.1:0-35390 GCA_038089755.1 Leccinellum rugosiceps | reverse complement strand
AGCGGATCGCCACATCCTCTTCAATGATCGCTCATCGGCCACTGTATCTAAGCAGTTTTCTGGTAACAAGGCATCTGGGAAGAACAAAAAGGAGGTTATGGCGGTAATTGCAAAGCATATTTTTGAATATGATGCCGAGCATGCTGCTTCGTATTCCACCCTTGGCACCACTTTAGAGAGGTTCTCACGCACTATCAGACCAATTTTCGTAACAACAAAAACTTATCTGAGAGATGAGACCTCTCTGCTGGCCCCCCACTAAACACCAATTGTGGTATTCAAGTATTCTGAGCAGCTCTACAGGACCTATCATCCGACCTCTCATGCACAGCATACGAACTACTTCGCGGGTGTTTAAACCTTACACGCCTACATCATCAATCGCTTTTGCCTTCGCCCAGTCTCTGCTCGGCCTTGGCCTCCTCAACTCCTCCCTGCGCGTCCACTTGTACCTTTGCTCAGTCTCGCCCTTGTTCACCCTCCAAATGGGAATGACTGTGACCGCGACGGCCACCGCGTATCGCCCATATCCTCACCAACAGCACGCACGCGCGGGACCGAACGTCACAGACGACTAATACGAACGTGAGCGCCATTTTATACAACGTCCACCGACGGCACGTTGACCGTTGTCATTTCCAGGATGGTACACCGAGCCGACCGCGACCAACTGCAAGTTACCCCCGCTGCGTTCCACGATCAATTCTGAGATTGGATGGGCGCTGGATAGATTACACAGACTCTGCACCAACGACCTCTTCATCCTAAAGTCTCTCCCCGGCCTCACGGATGCGCTATTCGAAGCCCGAGTGGTACGTCAGGGAAGGACACCTCGAGTCGGAAAAGTTCCCCTTCTTTTCCCTGTCTGCGGCGTCGGATAGAATGCGTAGGCACACCATCGAGTCCCTCTTTGGGCATCGCAACTCGGCGACGAACGAGCCCGATGCGCTCGAGCTCGCTGAACACCGCCGGACCCAGCCTTCATTTTCGACGCGCTCGTCAACCTCGACTCGGCGCCCGACGCCAACACAGAGTTCGTTCTTAACATTATCGAGCTCCTGCAGTCCGCCTCTCTCCGCGTCAACCTACCCCGTCCGGGCTCTGCGCAGGGCGATCCACTCCGCACCCTCGTCGAGATTACGGGTCGCTCGACCTATAAGAAAGCTCAACGACATCGAGGACGTCGAGTGTCATCTTCCCGGCCTGATCAGGGCTACAACGAGTGGTTGAGGTAGGCTCTTTGCTGCTGCCATGTTGTCAAAAGGAAAGGCACACGGCTGCTCACGGGAGCGAACGGCCAGGATCTACAAGATCCCCGATGGCAAGGGCGAGAACGCGTTCGCCTTCTCGGGTGAAGCCAAGAACAAAAAAACGCGACGAGATCATTCACGAGTGTCACGAAGCATGGCGCCGCCTCGTCGTCACCGGCGAAACCCCAGCCAAGACCCCTTCGTATGACCTCTCCATGTACGTTTGTCTTGGCTTGGTCATGAATCGAACATCGACTCACTCCAACGCTTTTAGTCGTAACCTCACTAATCAGGGCGGCTTGACCGCACCCGAGGAGCCTTCTTATGCCAACATCCCTGAGGACTCGAGGCAGCCCCCTGCTCCAATCGATCCTTCGAGTGAGCTTTTATGTTGGCCTCCAATCAGCTAATTCTGACCATGTCCCAATCTCCAAGTGGTTCTACATCTCCTCTGTTCAAGTCTAAAGCCTCGGGAGAGATGGTGGCACAAAATAAATGACGTTTCCTTGTAATACCATCCGATTCTGTCCGACCTGGCAAAGTGCGAACGTGAATGTATGAATTAGTTGTCTAACTAGAGCTACAAGCGAACGAGTATGCGAGAATCAAGCGATGTTTTCAGTGCCTTGGCTTTTCGAGACCTTCCTGCAGCGATGAGTATCGACAGTAACGGTCCGAGATGGACATACCGTCCATGTGCCTGTCAAACGTTTGTCAATACAATCAGATGCCACAGATGCCACGTGTCGACTCGAACATACCTTCGAGTGCCGAAAAGACAGTATTCGTGCGTCATGACGCCCGAGGTGCGTCTCCAGGACCTTTCCAGGCTTGCCTCCCTTCCTGGGACTAGGCTCCACACCCTGATACGTGAACGTAAAGGGAGGCTCGCCAATCAACGTGAACACGATCAAGTTAGTACAATCAAGTTGTAGCGCGTAATCAGAAAATCGTACCCTCATGTATGTCTTGGTATATTCGCTTCCCGTGCCCTACCTGGGCCGACGGCAATGAGTGTATATTCATGCGAAGATTGACGACGGCGACTTTACACATTTTTTGCTGGTAGGCGACCGAGGCGACCGCAAACTCGCTATTTTGTTGTTGAACGACCGACCAAGGCGACGTCTTTGCTTCCTGCGTGTAGGACTTGCCGTTGACTCTGTATCTACGTAATCATGTAAGTAAAACCCTTGCGAAAGTCTTAGCCGTGTACACGTCGACTCACCCGATCGTCCAGGGTGGCGTTCCCTCCAGTTGGAACTGGGTCACATCACCCACGCAGAAATCCGTCTTCGTGTCCATCGGAACGATAGCAGCCGTTTCGGCGAGATCGAACGCCGCAGATGATCAAGTTCTGCTTGTTCACAGTGCAAAGAGTCGTGAACGGTTTCGATCGTCACTTGGTAGGGCCCGATGGACGTGAAGTGGTAGGACGGTATATCCATCTTCCAAACCTTCTCGTGCACTTCCACTGTCTCGTGCTGTATCTTGCTAGCGGCAAGGTTTTTGATCGATAGATGCAACTGGAATGGTGCTGTACCCTCGAGAAGGATCGTACCGTCGGATGACATTGCATCTCGAACGCTGAGGACGTCGTTGAGGCAAACGATATGCGATTGTGGTTCCTGAACTTTTCATATGGCTTAGGAAGCACCTCTTTCTCAAAGACTAACCGCTCTAAACGCGGGATCACAACACCCTTGTGCTTGTGGAGCGGGTAGGCTGTGTCTCCGGCTTGCTTCACTTCATAGTATTTGCGCCCGGAGCTAGAAGTATGGAGTTGGAAACGTGTTCGTGGCTGAATGCTGCTCAGAGTTGGTTGGTCCAAAACAATCGTACCAACGCCTGACTCGTCCTTCATCGCAACGTTGTACATGATCTGGAAAGGGGGTCGCCCTGCAAGAAATCATCAAGGTTTGATCGGATGGAACATCTATTTACTTACCTGCCAAGACCAAGTCAACGTGGTCATCATAGCCCTGGCAAATCGGTGGAAGTATATGGGAGCGATTATAAGGCTCAAATATCGACGGCGTCTGTGAGTCTAGTTGGCAGACGGGCGGGATACCCAGTCCAAATAATATTTGTTTTCTTCCGCAACAACGAAGCCCGGACATCGCGAGTCAGACACCTGGCAGGATAAGTTAAGATTAATGCTTCGTAACAACGTAGAGTATACCTACTTCGAGGAGCTCATACAAGCCCTTGTTTTTGACGCGAATATGATCATTCGGAGAACGCAAAGTTGCAGTCTGAAACGGTTGCTACTGCGATTGGACCTGAACGGGTCATTTTCGAGACGGAGGGAGTAGAGTAGTACTTGGTTACGGCAGCCTCTCCGCTCGGTCTTGGCCTCCTCAACTCCTCCGCCGCGCGTCCACGTGCACCTTTGCTCAGTCTTGCCCTTGTTCACTAGCACTGTCCAAACGGGACTGACCATACCTGCGACAACTCGGACCACCACCTATTGTGCATATGATCCTCCACGACTGCCCATAGTGCACGGAGCTGAACGACACAGATGACTGCGAACTTGAACGTGAGCGCCATTCTATATAAGTCCATTGACGGCGCGTTGACTGCTGTCGTTTCAGGATGGTACACCGAACTGATGGCGAGCAACTACATGCGCGAGTCTCACTGTGTTCCACGATCCATTCCTACTAGACGAATGGCACCCGATAGATTGCACACGTGCACCAACAACCTCTTCATCCTATAGACTCCCCCGACCTCACAGACGTGCTGTTTGAATGGCCCGGGGTACTCCACCCCACTGCCGCTCCCACCTGGCCCGAAACCCCTACCTATTATCGGAAACGTGGTCGGCATGAATAAGGACGCGCCTCATCTCACCTACACGGAGTGGTCAGAATATTTATGGTACGTCTTATTGTACATACTGTAATGGCCCCGAGCATGACAACCATATGCCATCTTCGAACAAGGTGACATCGTTTTCACTTGCGTCATGTGTCAGCCTAACATCATCATATTGAGCTCGGAAGAGGTCGCCATTGCATTTCTCGAGAAACGCTCGCAAAAGTACTCCGATCGACCTGTGATGTCCATTACAGACATGTTTGTTCATTTACTTGTTTCTCTTACAGTCTGGGCCCGTTTCGCCACTTTTTCTGATGCCTGACGCATGCGCGAGCAAGGGTTCGGATTAGAAGGGTCAACTTGACTTATCGTTAAAGATAAGTGTACAATGCGTACGGAATGTTGACGCTATCATTGTGACACAGGTTTGGAAGTAACATTTGGATACGACGTAAAAGGGGCGGATACTTTCCTGACTTCCGTGCAACGAGCAACAGACATCTTCCTGCGTGTAGCCACACTCGAAATAGCTGCAATCTGCTCCGTGTTTCCGTTTGGTGAGTTGTGACCATTCAACGTAGTGCTTATTTGCGATTCCTTCATATTCGTATGATTCAGTGAAGGCATTACTGGCCTGCAAGTTGAGAGAACGCATCTGCTAGTGCACTCTTGCTTGTGTGTGCAAACAGGGAGAGGGTGGGATGCGTGTGGGCGTGCACGTCTGTGGATGTACGCGCTGATGGGGGAATTGACAATGGCGACAGCGACGAAGAACTTGAATGGTCCATGTGGACATCCAGGGAATGGCGAGGCTAATTCTCCAACTGGGGCGAGAGGACGTCGGGGTAGGACAGGGAGATGGGATGGGGATGGTGACGGGGGGGAGGACATGGTGCACTGGTGATGTTGTACCGTCTCGTTGTCATGGTCTCATTGTGGTGACGCTACTATTGCTCATCGGCTCCGTGTGGGTGAGGGAGAGGGCCAGGGCCAGGGCGACAGCATGTGGTGATCGTCATGCACTCTCAGCGTAACGACAGTGCGTGGCAGTCGCCACACACTGTCCTCAATACAGTGAAGAAGTCGACAGGTAGATGGTGATGGAGAGCCTGCCAGTGGCTACGCGTATTGTCATGTCGTGAGGGCATGCTGGCGTATTTTTTGCCGCCGTCACATCCATCGTTGTCGTCACTGTCATCTTGTCTATCGTCAATTCTGCGTGAGCGATGGAGAAAGAGCAAGGGCGACGTGTGGGGACCGTGTTCGTCAGCAATGTGTGTTGTCTATCACGTCCGCCATCGTCGTGTGACATGGGAAGCGGATGCAGGGCGGCCAGGCGGCGCAGACTCATGTGTTCAGCTACGACAAACCCTAGTAGCAGCGTGTGGATGCGCAAGAGAAACTATCGGAGGACGAGACTGAGAATGAGGGTGTATGATGACTATGGTCCTACAGAAAATCTATGACGTCGATCGGTATTCCCTAGTAGATTTACTCCATTCCTCGCATGTTCCTTGCCCCGGGTATATTTCAAGTAACTCATGTACAAGTAGAATCACACTTGCAGAAGTGGGACCACACGTACGAAGGTTGCGTGCGGAAGTGCCAGTGGATCGACAATAGATCGCACCTAATCTCCAGCGCCAATGTCTTCCAAATATCTCTTGAGGACCGCGTCCCACCGGGTATTGGTGCGAGATAGCTTAGCTCTCGACGTCGCTGATTTAACGGAGACGGACTTTTGGTAGAACCACACGGTGTTCCATTTGTTCTCTGTTCAATCACATGTTGTATGTATGAACGTCATGCGGAAGAGTCCCATTGGGAAGGGATTCGACGTACCAGTTATTTCGTCGTTCAAATAGTTCACATGACGATCGGCACGAATGAACTCGCTGAGAACCAATCGTAAGCGTAGCAGCAGATCACTCACCGCCTCAATGATAGCCTCCGCTCTCCCTTCCCCCGGTTTGCCGCCATTGCTTCCATGAGAGATGGAAAAATCGATGGCTGAGCCGTCGTTAACGACGAAAAACCTAGGGGCGTGATATTGAATCAACGATCGTGGTTGGCAACACTGCGGAACGGAGTCATCACCTGAGCGTCTTTCTTTCATATTGATGACTATATTCCTTCCCCCACTGAACCGAGTGTTCGACGCGACCGTGTTGTCCGGGAACGGATAGTCGTCGTTACGTATGATAACGCCATCCGGAGCCAACAGGTTGAATTCTCCCCCTGTTTCATCACATGCGTTATATACTTACATATTATAAGAAACAACCAAACTTACAGTCGCTTTGTATGTCGAAGACCACAGCAGTCTTGTACGGAACAGGGTTTGAGACAATAAAGTCGAACGCGTTCTTGACCATATCAGCGGTCGCTCATACTTCTGCCTTGCTCGCGTCTTTCATCAGGACTCACAGCACGGTCACGTTCAGAGTCGGGATAGAAGAGTCTCCGGCGGCGGTGCCGGCCCGTTTCACAAAGACATCGTTGTGTGCGGGGTCCGCAGTGAGCTCTTTGTTACTAATCTGAGGGTTGCCACCCACAATGAACACCTGCTTCTGTATGTACTCGGAGAACGTCTTGTATTGCGTTTCTGTCGTCACAGAGGCATCAAACTGGCCGCCCGCGCCGATGCCGTTGAATGCAGCGGTAACACCAGTAGAGAAGCGCTCGTTGACGGAGCTGTCCGAGTTGGACGCCCATACGTTCTGACGATCTAAAGGTGAACAAAGCGGAGCGGGATGCGGGATACATTATGCAACCCACCAATTGGAACCTGGTACCGAATGCAGAATTCAGAATGACATGAGTGCCCCAAAAATCAAAGAAGTCCTTCCAGTCCTGAATAACTCTGTTGTCGCTGCCGTCTCCGATGGGCACCATTTGTTCAAGCCTATTTAAGTGGTTCGACTCATTGAGCAAGTCGGCGTAATCTCTGAGCGAAGCAAGGTAAGTGTCGGCATTGAAGCTGTACATCGCCCATCTGTCTTCTCTTCTGTACGTCTTGTCGATAGAATGGGAGGTAGAAGTGCTCGCCAGTGCGAGAGGGACACATCCACTTTGAGTGAAGAGGCCGCTTCGCCGATCCGTTCCTGTAAGTCACGTAGTTGCCATCGCTGCTGTTATAATCCGTTACGCCAATGCACCGCGGGACATCAGACGACCCCCTCTACGAAACCAACCATCAGGAATGAGAAAGAACTTGAGATTCGTTGCAGATGCTTGCCTACTTCAAGTTTTCTCGTGTCGTCATCAGGATAGTACCTGATAATTCTGCGGCCTCTCTTAACAGCGGCGATGACCTCAAAGGCAAGGTGAGATGGGCGTCGGTATTGTACCTAGTACTCGAGTAACTCGACACTCGTCGACTTATACTCAAAGTACTTGTGCAAGGGTGGTGTAACAGAAGTGCGCATTTTAACACATACGAAAGTGCATATGTCAGTCTGTGTGAATGTAGCGAGGCTGTCCACTTACAAACGTAACAAATAAGCAAAGTGGAAATAACTGACAGGCTCAATGTCCACGAGCTCTCCCAGCTGCCAGCCGGATCGAGCCATTCCTGTCAGCGCCCAGTAGTAGAAACATACCATGCCCATCCCGAATATGAGTTACGCCTCGTTAATTAGCTAGTGAGCGTGACTTGGGGGTGGGTTAGCCGGGAACTTGGAAGAGCTACGCCGTGTGTCGTGACCATACCTCATCTCCTCAGATACTCCGAGTCCGAGTCATGAGACGAGGACACTATCATCCGACTCCTGACCCCTCGCGACTCGCTATTGTCTCTTTGTCCTGCCTGGCAGATATCGTTGTGTCTACTTGACCCTCAAGTCCTCGGCACGTCGTGCACGGAGAGTACGACATTGGACCTGAACGGGGGAGATCCTAAAGTAAGTAGCACAACAAAAGTTAGCGAGCGTATGCCAGTGAAGCTGTGCAATAAGACATGGAATAATAAAATCGGACTCACCGTCCTCAATGCGAGCGATGGCGAAGACGAGGACGAGGGAAGGGGCAGGTGGGACGTGCATGCATCAGGTGCACATTTGTGCGGATGCAAACAGGGGGAGGGCAAGCACGAAGGAGAATGAGGGAGACGGGGGCACGCCATCCTCGATGCAGCAAGGTAACGGACAGTGTACCGCATCCGTGCGTAGTATGTCCATGTCAGGACTCGGAGCTACTGCGACTGCGACTGCGACGGCAAGAACGACGGGGAGCAGAAAAGGGTACGTCCATGCGTGTCATGCGGACACTATCACGGTGCACGAAGGAGGGGCGAGATGATGGGAAGAGAAACGGTCAAGTGGATCGTGAGACGACTATTACTATGATGAGGCCCCGGGACGACGAACGCGCTGCGGCGGTAACGCTGGCAGGACCAGACTCGGATCCCGGTGCAGAGTGCTTATTAATAGACAGACATCTAATTGTAGCCTCGCGTGGACTTTCATTAGAGCTCTGTCGAGCATCCACAGTAGTCGCCTGGTAGTAGTATCTTCAAGTTCTTTCTGCATAAATTTGCCCTCATTCAATCCTGCTCCGAGTCCGAATATGTTTTTTCTCATTACACTGGCACTGGCAGTGCTGTCCGCTCCTGTACCACTCTACACCCTCCGGCAATAATCTTCGTCGTCTCCTCATGCATCAAAGGCCAAGTACTCGAGGTGTTCAAGTGGTTACGAAAGGGCTCGGGCAGCACTTCGAAAGCCCAAGGCGCCCTAGGAACAAAAACAAGACACAAGTCTTTGCTTCCGTATCATTACTCGACATCAAGCGTCGTCGATTACTCACTAGACTCCGTGAACTCGAATCTAAGCCGTCCGAAACATCGCAGGACAAAGCTGATCCCTCACATGACGAGATCATGGATGATGACATTGAGATTGATGATGATGGCGCATATTTTGATCCAATGGACCCGGACTACATTCCTAGTGACAAAGAAGACTCGACTTCACACCATACGCCGATGGAAGAGAACTTTGCTATTATCTTAGACTCGGAGGCCCCTGACGAGAGGACGTCAAACCCCGGCAAGCGACGCATTCTGCCTGATCCCCCTGCACAACGGCTATATACATCTTGGAAGGCATTGATTCCCTCTCTCGTTCTACCCTACCAACATTACACCTCACGAACATCGGCAAAACCTATATCCAAACCTCCTACGTCCATTTCTTTATGCAAACAAGCTGCCTGTATCCGGAAAAAAATGAAATTACTTTGCCTTTTTTTTGATTGTAAGTCATCATGATGTTCGTTCCTCCATTCGCTCCACTGATTGTGTATAGATTTTGAGAGGATCGAGGTTGTCGGATGCGAGTGTTTCACAGTACCTCAAGTTCTCATCCACTTCGGATTGTTCCCAACAGCACCTTCTCAGCCTCGGATGGCTGTATCCCTTGATCTCCTCTCGTTCTATCGTGCATTGTTCGAGCGGTCGTGCGATGCCATTAATGCCCTTGCATCTGCACTTCACATACACTATTTTCGACGGGGGTTTAGGGTCGTTGATAGGAATGTGAGTATAGTTTTAATTCCTACACCATTACGTATGTGTCATTGAAAGATACCAGGGTGAATTGGTAAACGACCCTTTCCGGCGCAGCCTTGGCTCCGCGGTGCAGTGGTATGACGTTCTACACGTAGAAGTGGAACGTCGTATTGATGCTGCTATTCAAGCCTGCCGCGATCGTATCAGGGCTGCTAAGAACTCTTCTGAGAGTTGCGAACCGAGTACACCCCAACATACCTTGTCCCCTGTACCTGTTACTCCAGAGAAAAACCTGCCACCTCCAGACAGTTCTACTTCCCCACCCGCCGCTACTAGTACAGGTTTTCAGATGCCGCTGGTTACTGGTGCTTGTGCATCCACTTTAGTTCAGCGTTGCCCTGCCTGTTTTGCCAGCACGTTGTTTGGTCGATCGACCCAAGGGCTTCAAGGTGGCGACATCCATGTGGCCACAGATGGAAACTTCCACCATCGTCATCGCCGATCTGCTGGTAACAGTCCACCCTTCTATGATCCGGAATATTTCATCTCGAAGCAGCAAGTGGACATGATGGGCACACATGTTGCAAAACAGAGGAAGCAGCCACCTCGAGCCCGTACGCCATCCATTCCCGACGAAGCCATCGACTCATGTGAGACATCCTATGAAGCTGCTGACGGTAAGAAACAAAAAACATCTATGGAAAGCTTTGATGACACCGGGCTCATGGCGCTCATATGTCGTCATGACATCCCTCTTTTCCTTGCTAATGTGGACACCCCCGGAGAGCAACAGAAATTTGCGCTCGCATTAATTGCACACTTGTTTTCACTCCTACCCCCAGATGCTACCGTCGTCGTCTTCTATGACGTCGGCTGTGTTTTAGATCGGACATTGTCATTGGTAAGTTAAGTACTTAATCCTACTTTACTTGTTTGCTCATTTTCCAACAGTACAGCATCTTTCCGGATGAGATTGTGCGTCGATTACGCTTCGCAACTACTGCTATGCACGCCTATGGCCATGAATGGGCATGTCAGCTAGTTTACAACCCCCGCCTGACGACTGGATTGGGGCTTTCCGATGGGGAAGGGACCGAGCGGCTATGGTCTCGGCTTATCAAGCTGATTGGTATCGAGCGGTCATCTTCTGTAGGGCCCACCTCTCACAGTGATCCAACTGATCCTAATACTACTCCTAGCGTCAGCGTCGTATTTGGCTAATCGACCGTCAACTGGTTGCAGTTGGTCGTGAGATGCGGGCAGACCTCGGAGACTGGATCAAACGACGACTTCGGCGAGGTGTTCAGGGTCAAGGACAAGTTGCCGAACACCAATTGCAAGATTGTGGTATTGATATGAAGGAACTGCAGAAGCAATGGGCTTCTCAGAAGGAATCACAGTTGTCATTACGTGCTCGTACGTCCACAATCGTTTTAGTTAAGAAGTTGCTGATAATTGAATCAGATGCTCCCACACGTCTCAAGAAAGAACTCGATACTGTTTTAGCACTACAAGCGGACATCGACGTGAGTGACCGTGCGATCCACGTAGCGAGAGCGGCGATACAGAAGGGTGTAATCTCCGACGATACCACGGCAGCGCTTGACAGCCTCGAGCGCACTCACGATCGCCTCCTAACAAAAGTTGATGCCTTGTACGCATCTCTCAATGTTAGTGCAAAATTTCCTGAGCTCGAGGGTATCCCACTCGAATTTGTTCGGCTGCTCCTGTTGGCGCGCGACTTGAAGATTAACATACGAAAGCGTGCGATTGGGAGTTTTTTCGAGTGGGATAAACTCGATCGAGCAGTAGGTGGAGCTCAGCAAGCGCTAGGTACGTGTTATTCAGTCTCCAGTCATATTTGCTAAATTGGCACAGGTACGAAACTACACCAACAGACTCGTAAGGCGATATCAAAACGGCAGCCCGCCCTTATGAGCGCTATACGTAAATACAATTCGTACTGCGAAGAGCTGGAAGAACTGTACGATCCAGCCTGGTCGATTCCGTTGCCACATCCCCTCCCAACCAAACTCAGTGATCTTCGAAATGATCAGACATTGATGGAAGACGTTTGGATTACTCCAATGGGGGGGCAAGTTCCACGTTGGATGGAGGACCAGGCTGTCCGTGACGGCATGCGTGCGATGCTGAAGCATAATCGGTGCCTCGAAGAACAGCGCCGACTGGGTATAGAAGCAGACAATTTGTGCCGATGGTATGGCACTGAACTGGCTGCAATTGAGCTGGCGATGTGCACTTCGGAGAGTGAGTCTTTAAGCACCAAATTCAAGATGGCTACTCTGACATGGTATACAGATGAAGATTTTTATGTAGCGTTGCAGCAGCGGCGGGAGGACATTTTGTCCTTGCGCTCTCGGTGGCCTAACCCATTGGTCTCTGCTCCCCGATTCGAAACTCAAACAACTGAGGCTACTGCATTGGCTCTCTTGTTGTCAGGTAGCAGTCCCAAAGTCTCGCTATTTTGGGTCAATCCCACCACGGTCGAGTCTCCCGAGGTAACAACGGATGAAGTGGATGCCAACTCAAACTCTGTCTTTTCGTTACACGAAGCAGCGTGCAAACCTGAGGAAGTTGTACTTCTCGATTACCTCACGGATGCTCCAACAATGTCTGCGGATGAAGACGAAGCATTTGAAGAGCCAACGATACCGGTAACGATAGTGGAGGTGGGAGCAAAGGCACGTCTTTCATTGAGTCATTCTACTTGAAGTGCCTTTGCTAAGTGCTTCGTAATAGAACATAACTTTTGATACAACTCCTGTCCCTGGCTGCACCAAGATCGTACATGGCGATCTTGCAGCGACCAGAGTGCGACCGCCACAAGACGAGTTCCCTGGCCTCATATTTGAATCACGCGAACTCGCCATGCTTGCTAGTCCGACCGCGTGGCTTAACGATTGGTGCATTAATGGATGCATTGCGCTTCTCTTCACGGCCATCCAGCCAACCCGTGCTCTTCAGGTTGCAGTTCTCTCCACTCATGAACTTCCCCGCATTCGGCGCGACACCCCAGATCACGAGTTCTGGAGAGTGAACTCGTGGACAAGATTCTGGACAAAGGATCTCTGGATTATTCCCATCCATCGCTCTGCACCACAGTACCACTGGGTTCTATGTATCGCTGACTTCTCACGCCGAGAACTTCGGCTCTTTGACAGCTTCGCTCAGCAGAAGCCATGGGAATCGGATGTCTCGGCAAGGGCTCATGTATTGTATTTTTCTTCGCATGCTAACTTCGAGGCAGGACATAATGCGATTGATCACCCGATTATTAACAATTGCGAAATGGAAGTACCCCACCGATGTCGGACTTGACTACAGACCTTGGGTTGCATATCCCACCATGGTATGTTTATGATGCAATTCGCCTTCCTTACTGAAGTCCCTGTGTAGTCCCTTCCTGTACAGACGAATGGCCATGATTGTGGAGTTTGGGTTTTGGCAACTGTAGCAGCTGTCATACATGGATTCGATTCAACTGGACTTAAGGAGGTGGAGATAGCTAACTTCCGGCGTTACCTATACCATTTGGTGTTAGCATTACCTACTAGTACTTTGTAAAAAACCAATGACAGGCCCTCGATCGTGCTGCATCATAGCACAGCAAAGTCTATTGATTAATGTAATGTTATATAAGAAAATGGTATAGAACAACCAAACATAGGGGACAGATTCAGAGGCAAGATTCCATCCCTGCCTCACCCTCGTCTCATTCTCGTTAGAAATGTAACATATGAGATACCACTGCATCCAAAATCATACTACAGTTCTATAGTACACTCTCGAACTTCTTCCACAATTGGCTCGGGCTCCCAGTCTCGGAGTGTCATTGTCTCCCTGCTGGTGTAGTAACACAAGATTTAGTGGTTGCTGTACTGACTGTGACTCAAGTGACTTGACTCGGAGCAAGGACGTCACATTCACCATCCACTTCTGCATACCACGCCGTCGTGGCAGCCACGGTGACTCTACACAGCTTCATAGAGCACGTCCAGGGTTGCGAAGCCTCTCCGCACCCCGCACCTTCATGCCACCCTTCTCCGAGTCCAACAAACCTTCTATCCCCCCGTCGGTCCTCGAGCACCCCCAGCTCCTTCATCACGACCTCCCCCCGCCGTCTCAGACGAACGTTTCAAGTTGACTGTTTTGGATGAGCGTGGACTAATGTCTGTTAAGGTATGTAAGCATGTTTGTTTTTCGAAAGAAACTGAAATCGATGAAAGATCAATCACCGGTACGAAACCCGGGGTAAAACGAAGTGTACCGGTCGGGACCCAGTATGACAACAAGACGGAGTCGGAAGTGAGATCGCTAGCAGCGGGCACAACGGTGACGACGAGGGGAACAAGACGAGACGAGATGGGAATAACGGCGATGAAAGGAATGAGTCTCCCCCCGCACAGGACCTGACTAATGGCCTCCCGATCATATGCACGAGAAGGTGGGGGGGTGACAACACGATGGCGAAAGGCGGGATAATTGAAAATCCAGCATGGCCAAAGCTGTCCGAAGCGAAAATACACAATCCGCGCCGCAACGAGGCGACGCGGTGGGTGAAAAACGGGAATGGGGGGTGCGGGAATGGTGAAAAGGGCGAGTCGGCGCGGTGATCGAGCTGAACGGGAACGGCGGGGCAGCCAGCGACAGTTTGAGACGGCGACGGCGGGAGTGATGAAGTGGATGTCAGCGATGGTGTGATAACGATGATGAGGATGGTGATGTCAGCAAGGACGATGGTGACGGCGGAGGCGTCTCAGCGAGTGGTGAAAGCCAGAGTGGTAAACAAAACGTCAGGATAGCCACGACGGGGCAAACAATCATAAAAATCGAACGTGATCGAAATAAGATGGCGATAAGAACGAATCACGAGAACGTGGGGTCGAAAGGGAAACGAAACGGGGACGGACGGAATATTGCATAAACGGTGGCGTCGGAGAGACGTGATGAGTGAAATTGAAGCGAAACGAAAAGATCAACGAGGAGGAAAAAAATTGTGCAGGGCGCACGAAGCCTTGAGCCCGGATAGAGGCGTCTGGTTACCTGGAGGATCCCTCTCGGTGGGCTCCAGTTGTAGAAATGCTCAAGTAAGCTGAGGGGGGTTGCGAGGGGTTTCATCCCGAGGATCCTGTACTAAGGTCAGGTAACAAGTAGACAGAGAAACCGAGCAGGAAAATAATTGCCGGCGTGATTCCGGTCCAGAAAAGAGTAGTCCGGAGCGCGGGGAAGCGGACCGGACAAGCGGACCGTGCATGGACGACGAGGTGAGGGACGACGAGACGAACGGGACACGCGTGCGTGGTGGAAAACGGGAATGAAAACGTAGATTCCTGCTTCAGAGCGGAGCACAGGATTTTATAGTCGTCCGACGAGCATGCTCAAGACTCCTACAGAAATATAAAGGAAGCCTAAACGAACTGCAAATAAAACCTAAAACGAAAGAGGATGAATAAAGAAGGGTTCCGAACCGTGTCGGGAGTGCGGGAAAAGCGGACTGGTGACACGGAATGGACTGGCGGCGACACGGAAAGACAAACGGACGATGGAAAGGCGGGGAACGCAGTCGAGTGAAGCCCGCTACATAGAATTGCACAATGTTGAACGGTCCAGGACAGTCGAGATGCGTATCGAGAGCGAGAGCAACTGCACAACGTACATGATTGTGCGTGTTGTGCAAGTGCAAGGGTAACGATGAGACAGCGAGACCGCACTGAGGGAGAAGGCAGCGCGAGGGGAAAGCGTAATTGTGACGCCGCTTCTGCACACCAGGGCAAGAGGACGGGGATGGGGACGAAATAGTGAAGATGGCAAGGGCGTGATTGTAGCAGCGGCGGGGGGGAAACAGCAAGGTGAGACTGTGACGGCACTGAGAAAGAGGGAGAGTGGCGAGATGGCGACCGTGTGAGGAGGTCAACGGCAATGACGACGACGAGGATAGGGCGACTGCGAGGACGGGGCAAGGTCGGCCGCGCGTCTTTCATCATATCGGCGCGCTGGCGTTCTCGACAACGCACAACGATGAGACGAGCTCAGATGAAGAAACTTTTGTTTCAAGTTAGGCACGTACCAGCGTCGACCTCAATGTTCTACGTTCAATGTCCAGTGGGCAAGACGATTCGGAAACCTCTCTTTGACTGTTACGCTTCGTGGGTTCCTCGCGCTCCTTCTAGCATGCCTCTCAAGCAGTCCTCGCGAGCTCCAGGGACGTCGTGCCAGTGGGTTCCTCATTTGGACTTCGTGGGTTCCTCTCATTCCTCTGTGACCACAACCAAACCTCATTCACACTTCATGCGTCCCTCATATTCCTCAGAATATCATCCAATACACCTCCGATCGGGCACCTCTCGCGAACTTGTCGTCACGCTAGTCCCTCTTCGTGGCGGCGCTATAGGTCACTTCTTGATGATGCTCCGGTGTGTAATTCTCACTTCGTCTAGTTCACTCATTCGTTTCTGTTTTCTCAGGTTCTATGGACCATGGCCCCGCGCCGAAAACGATCTCAAGACAAACGACGGCTGGAGAAGGTCGTTGTTCCTGGTCAGGCTGATGAACACCAGAAACACATGGAGCGACTTCAAGCTCTACACGAGGGGCGGAAAACCATCAATACTAGCCCACCACAAGTAGCTGACCTTGACGATTCAAGAGTTGTTCTGGACCCTGACGAAAACATAGTAACGTTCAACGACAATTCAGACTTTCCTGTTCCATCCCCCTACCTCGATGTCGAGCCCGACCCTCTTCCGGATGTCAAGGTCCCGCCCCCAAAATGTATGCGACGCCCTAGCCCAAGGTAACCATGGAGCGTCTCTATCAACACTGGAGGTGTCTCCTCCCAACGTTGGTCGGTCCATATACAAATTATCATCCCCACACCTTAGGCAAACTGCTCATGTCGATTCCGCCTACCCTGTCACTTGACGCGCGAATGAAGGTGTGGATGCAAGTCGCGGGGGGAACTTTACATCGCCTTCGAATTCAACCTGAAATACCTGCTCCGTGACATGAGTAGTTGGAAAATAACTGAATGTGTCATACATACTGTGGGTCTTCTCCGAGTGTTCTCGCACTCCATCACCAACGAGTGGAATACCACGCCCGGTGCCACGCACTACTCTGCAACGTGACTCTCACTCTGCCCCTGGTGCCATTCGTGGCGGGTTGGACGACCCAATGACTATGTACGAGACGCCGGAAGAACAAAAGGTGCGTTTAGTTGCGGCAGCAGCTCCGCCAGCGCGTTCGGTGAGTGGCTCGATAGCTCGCAAAAATTCATTGATTGCTAACTAACATGACTTACAGAGTAAAAAAAGGTCAGCGAGGACGATGGAAAATAGCGCTACACTACGACCCTGCAAAGCTGAAACCGTGGACTACATGCCACCCGCAAATTGTTGGAGTACGAACAAGAAAATCATTAGTGGGCCTGGGGGATGGTTCTGGACTTAAAGGCTCGACGACACCGTCTGCCACCTACCATATTCACAAACATGAATGTACTTAAATATAGACCTCTTGTTCATCAACCAGATTGCTAGTGTGCTCGTACTCGTGCACCACCTTGCGACGATATACATGACACTACCGAATTGGACCTTCAGCCTCCACTGGCAAGCACGACATTCACCGCAAGGAGAGACGCATCGCGCGCACGCGGTCTATCGGGGAGGGAACGCCGCTTTGGAGGTCGTGTTCGAGCGAGCGGATACGGGTACGGTACCCGCGACCGTTTCGGTACCACGCGGCGTGCCGTGCGTCGTGGCATTCCGTCGCGTCCGAGTCGTTCGTCGTGCCATCGTCGTCGTGTGCACAGTCGTCATTGTCATCTTGTTCGCGTTCATGGTCGACGCCGCGTCATTGTGCCGTCGTCGGTAACAACAACGGCAGCATGCAGGAGCAACTGTAGGACGCGCTTGGGTGCGTCGTGTGGTTGCTTCTGCACGCTGGGGCGAGAGGACGAGGGGACGGGGTGGGAAGGAAGCGGGGACGAGAAGGGTAGACCTTCGTCGTGGCCGTGGTCGACATCACGCTGTGGAGGTGCGCTGGCGGCGTGGGCGGGGTCTGGCGTAGTGTGGGTGAGGGAGACGCGGGGGAGAGAGGGAAGAGGGGGAGAGAGTGCGTGTGACGGGAACGCACCTTGTCGTCGTCGTCACCGTCAAATTCCTCTCGTCCTCGTGTCACCGCGTCGTCTCGTCACCGTCTCGTTGTCGTCACGTCGTCAGTTGTCGTCATGTCGTCTCCGAGTCGTTGTCGAGTTGGTCATCGTTGTCGTGTCGTCAAACCTCTTCTCTTGCCTAGTGGTGGTGGTGCGTGGTGCCATCATCGTGCACGGCGATCACGCTGCTTCGTCATCGTCGCGTCAGTCGTCGACTCGACGTCGAGAAGTGGTCGTCGTCGTTGAGTGGTCGTCTCGCGTCACGGTCGCGTCGTCCGCGAGTGTGTGCAGGCAAGGAGCGCAGACCAAAGTGTAATGCACAAAGGCCCTCACCCTCATGGTGGAAGCATATCTGGAGGAGGGTGGGTGTCGCGACCAAGGGTGGCGGCGAGTGAGGGTGAAGGACCGTGGGATCGAGGGCGGGGTGCGACAGCGAGCACAACGGCAAGGAAGAAAGGAGGATTCTGAGGACACTTGCGTGGTCCTTGAGAGGAGTCCATGAGGAGGCGAACAACTTCAGCATAGGCTCACGAGATGCTCAAGAGGCGTTCGTCAAAAGGTGAACATCCTCATTTGGACAGTGGAGGAGGCTCCTCGAGCGGAAACCCCTTGAAGGTGAAACGAGCCGGAACGCGGTCGAGTGAAGCCCGCTACATGGAATTGCACAATGTATCAAATTGAACGGTCCAGGACAGTCGAGATGGGTGTCGAGAGCGCCGGGAACAACTACACAACGCAGTTGTTGCTGCACGCTGACGAGTGCAAGGGCAACGACAAGACAGCGCTGACTCCGTAGGAAACCGCCCGGGTATCGGCATCAAATCGTCGTCTTCGTCCTCACGTCGCCGTCATCGCTCTCATGTGCGCTCGCGTTTGCGAGCGCAGTGCTCGGAGTCGTACCCATCTCCCTGCCATGGCGTCATCGTCGCGTTGTTCGTCGCCGTTGCGGGGTGGTACACTGGCACCATCGTGCGTAGGTGGGACTGGGATGAGGGCGCATTCGGGTCGAGAGGGAGAGGGAGAGGATGCACTTCGTCCTCACCGCGTCGCTGCCTGCTGGGGAGAGGACGGGGGGATGGGAGAGGACGCACCTCGTCCTCGTCATGTCGTCGCATTGTCGGCGTTGCGATGTCGCCCTCGTCCTTGTCGAGTCGTTGTTGTTGTTGAGTTGTCGATTGTCGTCAACGCATCGTAGGTAGCTTGGTGGCAAGGGCAAGAGGGGAAAGGCGAGACTGAGGGCAAGAGCGAGGGGGGAGACGGCGACAGCGAGATGGCACTGAGAGATATGGAGAGGCGGGAGATGGCGACCATGTCATACTAAGTCATGGCCGAAGGAAGGAACGGAGGCTCGTTAGAACTATGAGGGATGCAAAAGGTGATCATTCGCGCACCTCACAAGAGGGTTCAGCAAGTACTGGGTGAGCATCTAACGCGCCTCGCAAGAGGGCTCGTGCAAAAATAGATCACTTGTGCACCTCACAAGAGGGCTCAGCAAGTATTGGATGAGCATCCAACGCGCCTCGCAAGAGGGTACAGACACGGGAAGCATATCGAAGAAAGAGCCACCAGGAACCTCAGAAGAAGTCCAATTATCTATATATGTCACTACAGCGGTTTTGGTAATTATTGGCAGTCGCGTCGGCGACGGCTCGCGTAGATTACAAAAATTTGGATTGGCCTGTAGTACATCATCCGAACAATCCAAACAATGACGGATCCTACCCTTGTAGTGCGGGGAGGCTCAAGCAAGAAGTTCCGATTCCTCCAGGCTGCCTTGGGCCCGACAAATACTGATCCTGCAACCCCCAGCGACGGAGTGAACTCAAGTATGAGTCGACACTCGACAGTTTGGACTCAGATGCGGATGGCGACGATCATCCAAGTCAAAAAGAACCCGGTCTCGACCCGGGATAGCAACCGACTTGAAAAATCCCTCGAGGCTCGAATTCTGATCCCTCCTCCAGCCTCGAAACAACGCGAACTTGAACGCAATCATAAAGGTGCATCATATACTCATATTTCGTGTTCTTGTTGATTATCTTGCAGTGTCTCAACCAGCTTCTGAACTTGTTGTGGTCGAAGACATGGTTGAAGAAACCCCATGCAAGACGAGAAGCAATGGGTGCCAAGTTCACCTTTTCCCTCGACGAACTACTGGCATGGGACGTGCTACCGTAACTTGCTCAGGTGTTGTCGAAGATCTCCGTCGCTCTCAACCCCCGTTCGTGAAGCCGGATTGCCTGGTAGCTTGAGATCGCAGCTGATTATTCGTTTGGGCATCGTTCCGATGCGACTAAGTACTAGGGTAGTTACAATTTTGTAATGCACACGAGCCGCGACGCGACTGCCAATAATTACCAAAACCGCTATAATAAGGGATCCTTCGGGAGGAAACTCTTCACAGGGTTCTTTATTGGGTGGGGAAACCGACCTGACAACCGATGAGGGGCTCCCAAAAGTGGTGACAAGGGTGGGCCAGCCTCGCGTGCTGCCTCAAAGTCGCTCGACATGCCCATACTCAACGCGAGCTTCCCTTCCACGCCCTATTTGCCCTCTATAGTCGAGTCCAGTTTCGGAGATCTCGTATGTGCTTGAAAGTCTCAAAGTCTTCATTCGGCAGCTCATCCGAGGCAAGTGACTCGGTGAGTGAGCCAATGGTCATGAGTCCCTGGAGGCGCAACCTTGAATAGCTCGTGATGATATGCTGTGCAAGTAGTAAGAGCTCAGAACTCGACAGACTCGGGAGATGTCGGGGCAGGCAATCCTAATTTCGCTTCTTCTCCAGAAGTAGTATTGACCTGTAGCAAGATATTGAACAGTGCAGTCCTTTCGGACGACTTGTCCAGGGCGCTAGCTGCTCTCGTAGACGTCAGGGTCTGGATGGCATAAATGTTTGATATCATTGAAGTTTAAGTAGGATCGAGCACGGATGCAAGATAAGAGATCACAATACGTACTTGCCCATGTCCCCGACCTGTTGGACCGCAAAGTGCCTATAAAATGCCATCGAATATCATTCGGGAGCTACATGCGATGAGATCAGATAAATACAATGCAGGTAAAAGACCGATCACACCTAAGCCTTCTCCAACTCGTTCACATAGTTTTCCCCGAAATCATGCTGTCCCCATTCATAGCATGCGAGGATATTAGAGACAGGCTTATATTTGGACACTGCAACAAGGGTTAATTTGAGGAGGGAGAAGCCTAGGACACGTTCCTGTACCTGACAGAGATTCAGAAAGTTCCTTGGAGCGCTGAAGTGAGGTTTTCGGAGTCGCTGTGGAAGTCATACGTGTACGTTAACGAGTGACTGTCGAGATTGGGAGGATGTATGTGGGATGGGGGCCACGACCGACAAAGTCCTTCAAGGGAAAGTCAAGCGGTCAGAAAACGCGCCTTGAGCTGCTGCAAGAGGACTTACCGGTCGCTGAAAACAAGAGCCCTGAAAGTGCGGAGGTCATTCAAGCATGACAAGACACGAAAACAAATGACTTACACGAACTGCATGAATGCAGATATGAACAGACGATGGCCCGACGATCCCCGAGCGATCATAAAACCCGCATGCACTTGGATGGTTCTACTGACTTGGTATGTCATTAGTCTAATGTTCAAAATATCTATGCAATGACTCACCGCCCGCCCGCCCACACCACATCAAACTTGGTCTCAGAGCGCAAACACTCTTGCGAGTGTGATCTCGGTCTCCGTTGAGGGCAGGACACTGGCTCCATCAACCATTACCGAATCACCACATAGCCAGATTCACGATTGTGTCTCGATGGCTTGAAAAAATTCGAGGGCCTAGCAAGTGAATCAGTACAATGCCAACAAACCAACCGTGACAGACACGACTCACCTGGTGATTTGCTGTCGTGTGCTTCATATTCAGCAAAGCGAGCATGGCCACGACCGGCTGCAGTGCCGGCATGCAGCTGATGATACTGCTGGATCGCACAAGGCAAGAACGAATCTTGGCTTACAAACGCGTGAGCCAGAGCGGAATAATCAACGACGACAAGACACACCCGATTGCGTTCTGCGCCATGCGCATAAACAGACAGCGACATCTTAGATTCGTCCACGTTCAAGTCATCCGTGCAATCTGTCAGTCCACACAACATGACCAGATCGAAAAGACTCGACACACCCGGATCAGGCTTCAACGATGATGGCCCGATGATGCCCGAGCGGTCAGAAAAAAAGAGGAATCATGAGACCTGAATGCGCGGAGGTCATTCGAGCATGAGGAGAGATAGAAACAAATGACTTACAAAAAGATGATGGCTGGAGTCGTGAAGGTGAAGGTGCGCGGAAGTCGTTATGGCACGCGCTGGTGTAAGGGAGATGCGCCGAGCAAGTGGCGGCCCTGGGTACCTGTTTAAACGCTTCGAGCCGCTGCAAGAGGATGAGTGCTGCAGATGGAACAAGAAAGTCGCATTACAATGTTTTCGTCGTGATCAACTCTCGAATCATGAAGGCTTGGGGCTACTTGTAGCGGGCTAGTGTCCACAGTTTTCCGCCCCTCGCATAGCCTGAGGGCTTGAAGTAGCTCCATGTATTCCTGATGCTCGGCGTCTTCGATGCACAACAGAGGCGACACCGAGGGAGGGGAGGTAGACGAGAGCTAGTAGCGGCAACGATGTGCAGCGACCGTCGGAGAGCAAACGACAGTCGCGGCGTGCCGTCCTCGGTGCGCCGAGAAGACGATGACCAGGACCGTGACGAGGGCAACGGTGGGACAAAGGCAATGGCAACATGCAAAAGCGACCGTGCAACGCCCGATCGTGCGTCGCGTGGTCATTTCCGTGCACTAAGGACAATGGGGCGGCGGGCGAGACGAGGGCAACGACAACGGCAACGTGGCGTTGCGTAGTCGAAGTTTCTGTACGCCAAAGGGCGAGAGGACGGGGACAGGGAGGACGGGGGCAACGACAGGACGAGGACGGGGACGAGGGCTAAAAGAACTTGAACATGTTGAGTGTGGTGCTAAAGCGGAAATCAGCGGCGCATGCTCGGTGCGCTCCCGAGCACGTCCGGATATGTCACCGGGAGTGTATCCAGACCCAGCTGAGGTAGTCGTCAAGATGTTCGCGAGGCCTGTGAGGGGGGTCCAAAGAATGCGTCCAGACATCTGGGGCGGTCATTGGGATGTTCGCAGGCTCGTAAGAAGTGTCCAAAAGTATTCTGGAGAATTACTGGGAAGCTCACGAGACTCAGGGATGAGGGCATTGATATATTTGGAGTATAGTATGGACATCTAGAGGACAAATGGCCTGTAAGGATAGGGAAAACGTTCTGTATGTATATGTTCTAGATCGTTTTGCACATTCACGGTGGGCCTCTCTAGCCGAGGTAGCAAAGGCACAATGGGTCAAACTTTGGTGGTGGCGGAGAGAATGTTTCGGACAGCCCCGAATAATCCGAATAGACCGGTCGGTGCACAGGTGACGGCACAGAGGATCTCACCTCTGCAGAGTGATCCATGCGCAATCGTTCCACGAGAGAAACTATTGACTGTGGAATGTAAACAGTACACCGTGCAGATTTATCTGCGTCGACTGAGTTAGTATACTTGACCTACTATTTTCGTGTTTCATACGAACCAACAAGATAACCGGTGAGGCGAGCGACACCCATTAGGACGCCGACAATGTTGTCGCTCGCTCGAAAGCTTGCCAATTACTTTCGTCTGCCATATAGTTGTCCACTCAAGAACAAGAGGGCAGTGCTTGCTGATAGACGAGGTACCTGTCAATGTACGGTTCTGAGCGACAACGAATGCTCCAGTCGTGTTACGTACGTCATGCGTTTGCGAAATGCGCAAGCCAGTTGCAGGATATCGTGCTGCAATCTATCCAGAACAGTTATCCAGAGTCCGTCTTCCAGCTGCATCGATGTGACCTGAACAGCCTTGAGGGCAAACAAGCATGACTGATTAAACTTTACTCACCACCGATATCGAGACCTCTCGCACGGTTTTAAAGTCATCTTCCAGATCCCATTTGAGGATTCGATGAACATGTTCTAGATAACCTGCTGCGCCGGGGACTTTTGATGATGCACTCTCTGGCTCTCCAATTTCGAAGCCACACTTCTTCCCATATTTTTTTACCAAGCCTAAAAAGATTGAATCCCTCGTTTCCCCTTCCCCTAGCGCGGTGACAAAAAGAGGAAAGCTTCGATGGCCTTCAACCGTATATCGCCGTCCTCTACACATCGCAGAGTCCCACCAGACATCGACAAGATCGCTTCGAGTGTTTTCCGGACCAATGACCATCGCCAGCTCACCCAGGCTCGCTGCCAAAGTCTTCCGGGCCTTGATTGACTTCTTCTGAGATAGGGAAAAACACAACAACCGCAGTTCTCCCCATCGGGCTCGACCTAATGTCAGTGCGACGACAGGATGGTTGAATGCACATGCTATGGGGCGGACAGGATCGTCGTAAAATGAATCCAGCTTGGATGAGGTTTACTTGAACCGTCAGAGATATGGCAAAAGAGGAACAAACAATGCGCCTTACCGAGGGAAAGCGAGACCAGGATATCATGAATGATCACCCGAGAAATAGCGAAAGGAGTTTGTCTGGTGGGCCTCGTTCATCTGCGTAGAAAGAGTACGATACCTGGCTAAGAGCTTCGAGCACGTCAAAGCAATCAGCGGGTGCTTCATCGCGTGAAGGTAGCACAATGGTAGAAACAGAACGCCGCAAGGCGGGAGGAAAGTGGGCAAGTAGAGCAGATAGTGCGAACAAGGATGGATGGCGAACATGCCAGATCATATCTTCGCGCAGCATTTTGAAGAGTGGAAGCTGCAGGGAGTATGAACGCGTCGACCAGAATCGAAACGGAATCAGCACGCACGAGTGCAGAGATTACTAGCTCTTCAGGGATTACCTTGGCAAGGGCGCCCAATGCGAAAGACGCCTCACGTCTCACCCAGTGAAGTAACTGAATCCCTGTCGCTTGACTTCTCGAACAAAAGCCCGCTTGGCGTCTAGCCGTAGCGATCCTAACTGATAGATGATGAGGAAATGGATAGACTGCACCATATACGACATACCGCCTGCGGACGATCCAAAGCAAACACCAGCGCCGAAAATTCGAGCGTGTGTTCAAGCGACTGAGAGAATGAACTGATGGTGTATATGAGTGCGGAAAGGCCATGACGTGGTCCATCAGGCCCGGGTGTGTCTCTCTTCTACTGTCTTGACTCGCGTGGTCGGAAAGATTCAACGTCCTGTGCGGAAAACTGGAGTCGCGGTCACGGTACCACTGTCATTGATTTGGCAAGGATCTCTTGAAAGGGCGAGCGTTGACGGACAACGAGTATTTCAAGGCGACTACGCTGGGATGTGTATCGAACTGGTAAGGTTCTCGCTTGCTTTCCCGCTGGATGCCGGGATCGACCCCTCAAACAACTATTCAAGCACGAATCCTACTATGTCCATCTCTTTGAGCCCTTTCACGACGTACGTTCGTTTTCATCTTTTGCCCTTTCGTTCCACTCGACTTCGCTCGTTTGTTCATTCGTCAGTCTGGATAGAACACCGGTCCGAGTCACAACGGGGAAATCATATCTCGGGATTGGCTGGATTACAGTTGGCAAGTGGGTTGGTTTGCGTGAAAATTCTCAATTGATATCGTTGAGGTGCTTAGTTCAAACTATTCACTCGTGTTCCACTTTCCGCCTCCCTGTACCCTCTGCCCCAGAAGAACCTAGATGAACCTGGCGTTCATGGGCCAACCCAGACCCTGACTCCTGTCGCCGACATTCAGTGCACGCCACCCAAAGTCAAAGGCGCAGCAACAGAAGACGACGACGCGTTTGTCGCTCGCGCTACGTGGTCCCATTCCTGTCTTGATGATCGCTACGAGGACCAGGATATCGTCGCATGCTGGGTATTCAGATCGCCCGCGCTCGCGATCCTCACGTAGCCAGACCACCCCATATTTCACTAGTTTAAGAGTGGTACCATATGACAACACTGTTGAGTCACCGTATCAGTAGTTAGACAAGTCAATGTTTGAATCGTCTGTCGATAATGACACCTACAAAATTTCCTCTCGTTACGGTAATAACCACCCATTCGAGCGATGCATAGAGATCCCAACCAGAAATGTTGAGTATGTACAGGTTGCAATTTACATAAACTCAGATCAAACCAAATGTTTGAGATTGCTAACTGGTAGGCTGGTAGGTTAAGCAGGTGTTATCCTTCGGTCGACACTTCGGCAGACCGACTGAGCCCACAGTAACTTGAACCTGGGCTTGTTAAGTGTAAGAATTAATTTTGAACCCTGGTCAGTGGGGCTCATAGACACAACTGATAGTAATCGACATCTTCTAAGCAGGCTACTTGTCGCACGCGTTTCGTCGCGGAATCTTCCAGAGCTTCGATTGGCCATTTGCACATTGTAATTTGGGATCAAAGAATGCACCATCGCTCATACCTTTCCTAACACACTCATGTATTGGCCACGCCACATTTCGGGAAATGTAGACCGTGTTCTTAGAAGTAGGCACTTGTGCGAACCCACCTCCCATGACGGTGGCCATGTTACCACAGTCAGATATATTCCTCAGGACCGGCTAGTATGTTGCTGACAGCTTCTTTATCAGCACCGATAAGGCGGGACATGATGCAGCTCCGTTTCGTATGCGGGAATGGCTTTATAACTCCCAAGTTTCCCTTCTCTACGACCTTATCCCCCCTCTCTCCTCCCTTATTGGACGGTCGATTCATAAATGGCCACTGTAGCTAACTCTGTCACTCACCCGACTCTTATTCAGGTAAGAGCTATTCTATGAGCTGGTATTGGCTTATCGTTTCGCATATTATAGGTCGACCCCTTTGTGTAAGCATAACATGTTATGGGCTTCACCGATTCTAACTTCTTGTATTGAATATCAGACCTGCGCGAGAGCAGAAGGTCAGAGCAGATACTCAGCCCATGTATTGTGCATCATGCTCATTGCTGACGATCTGCACACAGGGTCTGCACAACAGATGGCAGTATGTCGATTTACAAGACCAAAACAGACATTCTTTGACCATTCTTATCCAGTCCTGATATACCTGCAGTTGCGACAGTAAAGCCGGGAGAGGTGCGAATTCGACACTGTATCTCAGTTATTCCTAACTCTCTTCCAGGTATTCAACATTGAATGCGTCGGTATGTCAGCTACGCAGAGAAGGAATATGTATTATCGCTTACGGGATTGTAACCGAAAAGACTGGACTGGTGCGCAGATTGGGAACAATGACTGTATGTTTCGATTGTGATGCCATCTATTCAGCGCCTTGATTTTGTACACGTTTTTTCTAGTTAGCGATGATATCCGCGACGTGGACCTCACTTCCATCCATAACTTGTCTGGTCCAATCGCTGTGGAGGGCGCAGAGCCGGGGGATTGTCTTGTTGTCGACATTCTAGACGGTATGTTTCAAGAGATGGGATTGCTAAGGAGATCAACCTGGATGCATTACAGTGAAACCGTTCGATAAAATGCCATGGAGTTATATTGTGAGTTTCAGTTTTTCATCAATAGTGCAAACCATTGAGTTGGCAGAGGGTATTTTCGAGCTGGAAAACGGTAGCGGCTTGTTTGGTAGTGCCCATGTATGCATCTCAAACGGCGTTCTAACCTTTTCTCCCACCAGCGCGGGAGTTCCAGAGTAGAGCAGCCAAAGCCATCTGGGACTTTGAAGGTGAGATCACCTGTTATCCGAATACCTTATCAGCCAGTCGAGCATCGCAATAGGTGTCTACGCTACATCGCGACACATACCAGGGGTCCGTTTCGCTGGTGTTTCTCACCCCGGGCTGATCGGCACCGCACCATCCCACGAGCTCCTCGCCACCTGGAACAAACGCGAGGTCGGTTTGATCAAGGCCAATGCTAACGCCATGCCTCCCGTCGCATATGGGGCCCCTCGTTAATGGGTTCCAGATGACGTGAGAGATAGAGTTCACCGTGAGGGCGCACGTACCATTCCTGGACGTGAGCATGGAGGAAATTGTGATGTGAGTGATTTGACCGCGCTGGTGGCTGTATGTGCGTTGTTGATAATTTGAAATAGATCAAGAACCTTTCCAAGTAGGTTGTTATTCATCAAAGAGTGTCATTCTCATGGTGTTTCCAGGGGATCTCGATGCTATTTCCCGGTCTTCGTGAAAGGAGCGAACCTTTCTGTTGGCGACTTGCACCTCTCGCAAGGTGATGTACGTGGACTACTTGTCGGAGGTATACCCTGTGTGATTGAAGGCTCGCATTTATGTAGGGAGAGGTATGACTATCGCTTATCACCAAACGTCAGCGCAGTCTTAGCTGACGTCTGAATCACCAGCTCTCCTTCTGTGGTGCCATCGAAATGGTGAAGGTTTTTCCACGCTTCCTGGATACGCGTGGCTCACTGCGCTTGTAGGCCGGCATCGTCAAATTCAAGACCAGCATCATCAAGGGTGGTGTCGAGAAGTTTTCACTGAAACAGCCCATTTTCTTGGTTCGTGATCCGTTAACCATCCCCTGTGGACCCGTTGTACTCGGCCAAGGTAATCCGTGTCAACCACTCTCTTTCGGCAGCCTTACTGAACAGATCCTAGCTCACCTTTGAGGGTATCAGCGTTGACATTCGTGCGTAAGATATCGTGTCTTCGTTCTTTTACTGATAAAAGATCAGACGGTGATGGGAAGCAATACAACATGGACGCGTAAGTATCGTATGCTTTATGAACATTTCTATGGTGTTGACGTGCCTTAGTACGGTGGCGTACAAGCAAGCAGCCCTTAACGCTATCGCGTATTTGCAAAAGGCATGCTATCAGTGGATGTAGTATATCCCATCACTGACGTTTGTCGTACTAGATCGGCTATAGTAAGTGATAATATAACCTGGATCCTGTGCGTTCGGAGATGACGGATGCGCCATACAACGACGCACCTAGCCCGCGAGCAAGCATGTGAGTACCACCGTTTTGTTTCTCCACGATGCGCCAGGTTACGTTCTGACAATCGTCATTCTTTTTAACAGATCTTCTTCTCTCGGCAGCACCGGTTGAGAGCCACATCGGCACTATCGTGGTACGTGTCTGACTTCCCACTCGGAATGTGTAATGTAGACTGTTGAAACGTTGATCCGTGACAGGACTCTCCCAACGCCTGCGTGACACTCGCGCTGCCTCTCGGCATCTTTGAGCACGTATGTCCCGCTTCACCCTGTTTACACTCGAGTGATGACCGTGCTGAGCTAATTGCGTTGTTGTGCAGGATATCTTGCCCAAGGAAGAGGGCCTGAAGAAGCTCGACTTTGGACAGTGTGCGGTCCGCAGCGACGGTCTGCTTCAGCGCACGATGTCCACTCTGCGGAACCCCAAACGGCGAACAGATTTATGAATACTTCAGGGGAATTGAGAGGACGAGCTTGTTATGCTTGTACATACATACGACATCTTACTCTAGTCAATGAAAAAGAAGCAAGAACGTGCATACACAAATGCGTTGCTGAACAACGGCAACGCGTAGGGAGCCACGGCACCAGGAACGCAACCACTTGACTAACCCGAGACCCTGTGTAGCGCATACCTCCTTGCCTTCGATACAGCCCCCGGATTCATGTCGCACGCCCTACCGCTCGCCTGCATTTGCGTTCCCGGACCGCCGACCACCGCACGCGACAGCCCTGCTACTACAGCGTGAGTCGCTGTGCGACCTTCTTCGATTTCTGCAGGCCCAGCTGGTTCTTTCACCACAACCGGCGTGATGCGTGGTTCGACAGGCTCGCCCCGGATCGGTTCCGTACTCGTGTACCTCGTCCTCGCTTTTCCCGTGAACGAACCATTGCAGGAGGGTACTAGTGTGTCCGGGGCGCAGTTGTGGATCGCCTTGACGCTGGCGTCGACGCATGCTAGCACCTGCGGCAACTCGGTGTTCTATAGGGGAAAAGAAAAGAAGAGTGGTGATCGTGGATGCAAACGCGTCAGATGGATCGGATGTCGAAGGGGGGGAAAGTCGTTTGACGTGGATCTCGCCTGTAGACGAGGTGTGTTCGTCGTTCAGGTAGGAGGTTTCGACGGTACCTGGGAGCAGGTCGTATTCATTGGTTTTTTCCATCTCGCACTTGGGTGTTTTGAACTGAGGGGACAGAGAGAAAGAGAGGACTGCATTGAGTGCCGCTTATCGAATGGCGAGGGACCCACCACAGCTAGTTCCGTGGTGCAGGCGAGCAATCCGAAAGGAGCGCCCTTGTTGATAAGAAGCCTCCTTTCAATCCCCACTCGCCTTCACCCATCTGCCTGGAGAGAGAGCGAGGCAACCTGAACATGACACGCAGCGCGATTTGAAGGGGATAATAGACATCCGCTAATTATACGAATGATCGGATCCTTGCTACTCTGAATTGCCCAAGACGCAAATGTGTCAGTACTGAGTAAGAGAGGACATGATAAAATACGGCACTCGCCTGAGAAATGAGCTCAGAGTGACGTTCTTGCATGATTTCTGGTGTGGAATCAACAGGCGGCGGAAGCTGAGCAGGATGATCAGGGATCTCCGTTCTGCCAGTGGCCACCACTGGCATCTCGGGAGAGTAATCCGAGACTTGCTCCAGTCTGCTCTCATGCGCAATTAGAGGAACTGAAGGGAGGACCCTGCTGGCAAATTCGGGAGCGCCATAGTACTCTCTCCGTTACGACGATACCGTGACCACATTGAGCTCTGCAACGTCGATCGGGGAAGGTGGTGCGAAGCCTTGTAGATAGCATGTATTGTGCTCTTCTACCTCTTTGGAAAACGGGTCACAATTTCACAAACAACACTACATTGACGAGATATAGACAACTAGCATGAGGGCATCATTCCTTCAACCAACATGCACTCTTATTGTCAATTGCCGCCTTCATCAACTTGTAAGCACCACCGACTGACGCAACTGAAACGAAAGCATTTCCCTTGCATCCATCAACGTAGGGAGATGCAGTGGTCCTGGAAAGTCGCTCATTAGACTGCGAACTTCCTCCTGGTGCACTGCTCTACATACCACGATGAAAAGATGCCAACACGCCGACCACGTGTCACCAGATAGACAGGCCCCTTATAGTCGTGGGGTGGGAGGTCGAAGGTGAATCCGTTATACGTGTGCTGCCGAAATCCGTCAAGGCTTAAGCCTCCCGGGAAGAATTTGTTGTTGGGCTCCAATGGCAATAGGTTCACCTTCCCAGACCGAGTAATACTGACGTTAGTTTGTGTCGGTTCTGCAGAGCTGCCACGATTTTCGGAGATGTTGGACTTCAAGGTAGACGAAATCAAGCTATTTGGAGATGTGGATAAGCTGGCGAATGTGATGGCTTCTACTTCTTTGCTAAGTAGCACCTCAAGGAGGCTCTCAGCCGTGGCGGTACACACTGCCAACTGTTGTGTCAATTTTGTAAGGATTTCTGTTTCATGGATCATAGTTAGCTTCGTCACTGCTATTGACAGGCCTTGACTCACCAAGTTCGACTGGGCTGGTGGTTATTGAGTCCGATTTGACCGGCTCAGGCGATGGCGCAGGTGTAGCAGGAGGAAGGGATCTTCGCATAGTTGACTGCTAGGACAATGGCTGGTGGAAAGACGTGTTGGGAGTAAAACGGCTTGGTGGTGCGTTGAGGTTGCTTTTTAAAGCATTGGAAGAATGCTCGACGTACTCTGCGTGCAGTCCAGATGGACTCCTTGTGGAGTGCTTCTATAGGAACTTAGGCTGTACCAAGGAATGCAATCCGAGTCCGAGTCTCCGAGAACCTGATAAGGAATAGCACTTACTCAACCGCATCCCTAGCTAGGGTTTTACACGGGTACCGGTTACCCGCGCGGGGTGCGGGTTGGACTGCGAAAACCCGTGGTAAACCTAAGTACCCGTCATGTACCCGACACTCGAACATGTACCGTTGCATCGACACGTCGTTGTGTCGTGATGACGCGACGACGTGTCGATGTATCGGTCTAATTGCTCGTCACTGTCTCCTCCGCATCGTTCGACCCTGCCATGGCGGCAACGCCGTCGTCGCCGCGTGCGTCGAGTTGCGTCATTGTCGTTGTTGCATTGCGGCTGTGTTGCGGTCGTGTTGCGTCTCGTCGTGGCATGCCGTTGTGCGTTGTGCTTCGTTGGCTATGAGGGCCCGAATGCACAAGTATTCCACGCGAAGCAAGTGCAGCTCCGAAAAGTCGCGCGATCACCCTGAAAAGTCGCGATCACCTCGAAAAAGCGCGCGGAATACTTGTGCATTTGGGCCCTCATAGTTGCTCAGCCAGCGTCGTATCGTCGTTGCCCCAACGGGTCAGACCCACAGGTAGGTCAGTAGCACCCCGCGCGTAGTACGCGGTATGGTTGCTGGTAGTACCCAGGCTTTACTTCAAGTGACTCAGACGCGTATGTACAAACGGACTTGGACCTGCTTACCAGCTTCCTCGAACCCAACTCCATTGGAAAGGGTCACTTGATGTGGCCTGCGTACTAAGCCCGAGGAGCTAGCGCCTGTCGCGTTCGCATGCTGCAATCGTCCCGATTGTCGTCGAAAGACCGGCTTTGCTGACGTCTCAACGTGGCTTTCATCAGGGAATTAACACATCACTTACGACAACTTATAGCTGCTTATAGCATAAATAAGCAAAGTCACATTTAAGTAAACACCACTTGTATAAGTAGGGTCCACTCCTGATTCTGACTTGCTCAACACTTATGCACGACTTGCTCGACAATTGTATTTACTTTACTTCACTTATGCAAGTAATCAAAAAGTGCAAATTATGACTAATACGTATAGGAATAAATATAGCACTGGCTACCAGTGTCCATCGGAAGTCATCACTGTTACCTATTAATTGATATGGCGGGCCTGCAATCTTACCAACCTAGCTAAACAGTCTCAGCAACTAATCCTTGAAGCTCGATGGTGGAGCAAACACTGCTATCGGGCACACGCGTTGAGTGAAAAGAAAAAAAGAAAAGAAAAAAAACAAGGCTACGCACTCAAGTACTCATGACCCAACCAGACATCCGACCCTCCCAAAACCACGACACTCCACAAAAGAAAGAAAAAAGTTAGTCGACAGATTCTATACATTAACGCAGCCTTACCGAATGCGTGCCACCCAGGATGCACCTTGACTCGGAAGTGGCTTCACAGTGCGCTCGACAATCCGTCGGAGGTCTGTTTGGTGGTCATAGACAGACATGGAGATGCGACGATTTGGTTATGGGGTGGCAGAGTACTCACTTGATAAGTTCACGGTCTCCGGGCGAGGTCAGGCCTTCAGGCAATGAGAAGAGGCTGGTTGGGGGTGAAGTTTAAGGTTGAGAGCGAAGCTAAACCAACGTCAACGAAACATTTAAGCATTCTCACCCACGCACATCACGTGCTACGATCAACAAGTCATCACGTGTGTTTGCACGCCTCAAAATTCCACTAAGTCTGGAGTTCGTATGATACGGGTAGCGTTAATTTGCTAACCCATCGCCTCCAAAGCCTGTGTTCCCGGCCCTCTCCAAACCTTCTGCAGCATACATGACACCCCCACTACTCCCGATACCCCTTCACCATCATACTCCGTCGGTAAGTACTGTTGCAACACTCATCAGGCTCTTGCACCACCACCACCACCACCACCACCACCACGTCAACGGAAGCGACGCACACACAACGTTGACAACATCCCTCACACGCTCACACGCTCCCTCACACGCAACGTCGACGCGGAGATGTTGACGACAACAACGAACAACGAACAACGCAACCACTGACGCGTGTGCATGCCACGGCACGACGACGACGACGATGACAACGCGTCGGGGAAACAGCGCAGGCGACGGAGACGGATGGAGAAGGCAACAAGGTGCGTCCTCGCATCCTCTTTCTCTCTGTCTCTCCTTCACCCCTCTCTACCCACCTCTCTCCCTCACCCACCCCTCCGAGTCACAGCCATGCCTCCTCACCCACGTCAACGACAACGCGACAACTGTCGCGACGACATGCCACATCGCGACTCGATGACGACGATGCCCGCCTGCCTGCTTCCACGACGACGACATGCGCACTGCACGCCCGCCTCACCCACGGCGCGACTCGGTGACGACGGCACGCGCACCACACACCTCCTCCGAGTCACCCCATGTCGACGACGCCCACAGCCCGCCAGGACGACGGTGAGTACCCACCGTTCCCTACCCACTCCCTCCTCCCTCCCCTCTCCCTAGCGTGACAACGACATGACGCAGCTGCGACGCCGACGCCCCATGCCACGACGACGACACAATGACGGCACAACGCCAACTGGCGATGCAATGACGGTGTGACGACGCACCCACGACGCCGACGCTCCACACCATGACGACAGTGAATCCACGCCACGGCGCTGATGCGACGACCGAGCGTATCCCAACGGACACGCAATGACGTCGACGACGCGCACGCGCCCTCCCTCTCCCTCTCCTCCGCTCCCTCTCCTCTCCCTCTCCACCCAGCGCACCTGCCGAGCGTGTCCCAATGGACGCACGATGACATCGATGGCGACACGGACGACGGCAGCGATGACATCAACGATGCGCACGCGCCCCCTCCCTTTGCCTCTCCCTCTCCCTCTCCTCTCCCTCTCCAACCAGCGCACCTGCCGAGCGTGTCCCAATGGACACGTGACGATGTGCACGCGCCCTCTCCCTCTCCCTCTCCCTCTCCTCCGCTCCCTCTTTCTCTCCCTCCCGCGACGGCACGATGCCAACTGGCGACACGGACGACGGCAGCGACGACAACGCGACGATGACATGGCCGCACGCACGGTCACGGGTAGCGGGTTGAACGCGGGCCTGCAAAATCAGACCCGTACCCGTACCCATGCTATTGCCTAACGGATGCTGACCACGCGACGGCTCGCGTGGCGCCGACTGGCGACACGGACGACGAGGCAAAGATGCAACGACGACGACGACTCGAGGAGGACGGGGATGGGGACAACGACGATACGACGATGGCGGGACGCTGACTGGCGACAGACAACGACGCGCGACAACGACCGCACATGCCCCCTGATGTAACAACACGACGACGTCGACGTGCGTGCAGTGCGGGTGCAGGTACCTGTGGCTACGAGCTGGCGGTACCGCTGTGGGTCTGGTCCGTTACACAAAAAATGATATTCCTATACGTACATACTTTGTAGCTACAGTCGACTCCCTCCTAACGCATACCCCCTCGGGATAGGCCCAAAGGTATGTGTTACGAGGGGTATTCGTTGAGACAAAAATGAATATATTACGTAATAATCTGCGCAGCGTGCGCTCTATGGATTTTTGGGACCGAAAAGCTATTTACGCGGGAAGAAATCAGTAATCTTGTTGTCCTTCATGCTCTGCACATCAAGCACTCGCGTCTTCCGTCCAAACGTGCCCAGCATCACCTCTAATGTGCGTGCAAATGGCTCATTGAGTGTGTTGACATACTTCCTCAACTGGATGGCAGCCTGAAGCGCCTCCCGACGTGTCGGAATCACTTCTTCAATAGGCTCGGGGATGCTCTGCCCATTCGCATTGCCTGATCCTTGCCTGCCACCATGCCTTTCTGCCTCCCGAGCGGTTTTGGCATCCATCACCGTCTG
>JBBPLL010000301.1:21246-35502 GCA_038089755.1 Leccinellum rugosiceps | reverse complement strand
CTTGTCTCATCAAAATTGAAACAATCCCTTGGAGCATATTTGGCCAAGATGGCCTTGAGGCAGATTTGCTCTGCTTCCACTGCAGCAGTGTCAACTGAGGCAGCCTCCCCATGATGACAAAACTCCTGAATTCCATATGCTTTCTTGAAGCTGTCAAGCCACCAGTCACCTTTTAATTGCTCCTCATCAGGGACATTAAACTGCTCTTCAAATTTGGCACATTTGGCAACCAGCATTGGGCCATTGATAGCTTCCTTCTTCTCCTCCATATGCTTAACCCATAGGTACAAAGCCCGATCAACATCAGGGCGTGTGACAATGCAGGGCTGCGTCAAAGAGAGCGCATTTGGAAACTCAAGAGCATGTGCTTCAACTTTCATGCAATCTCGAAGCTTCCATGACAAGGTTGACTGGGTGAATATGAGTGCACCCTTAGGCTGGTTCTTGAAATGCTCAACAACAGCATCCTGGGACACATCTGGATGAGCATCAATGTATGCAAACACTGTTGCTGTCCAGTCACGAATAGTGAGATTTGACCACTGTTGACCTCCCTCGAGACTCTTTGCAGAACTCTCAGAATTGCCCAGCAGGCCAGACATCTGAGCCTTGTAAGCATGACTAATACGAGGCTTACACTTGTTTACTGGCTGTTGTTCGGCAGGCATGAGAAAAAGAAGTGATCAGATGAGAAAAAGAAGTGGGGAGAAGACGGAGGTGTTGCAATTTTCACACCAAGTCAATGGTACTGGCGTGGTTACCATACTTGGATACCCCCTGATAATGCATATTCCACCCAAATTCCACCTAAAATGTCATGCATATGCAATATGCATGGGCCCCTGCCGCCCAATGTGGGCTGACCTCAACTCTCATGCATTATGAGAATTATGCATCATGGGGGTATGCATTATGAGCAGTTGTACTGTATTTGCAGACATGATGTTCCTCAGTGCGAGTGGCGGCAGATAAAGCCCACGGAAGCTGTGAACTTGATTCGCTCTAGTTCACCGTCCGACCGCGGAACCCTTTGAACCTCGCATGGCTCATTGCAAACTCAAACCTCCCAATGTTTTCCACGAGGGATTCCTGGATCTCGATTATGTTGCCAGTGATAGTACGTTCGCCATCCTGTTAGTACCCTCTGTGCATACACTGGTAGCCGGGGGAAAAAAAAGACTGCGTACGCAGAACTCCCCCCAAGCACCGCCTATGAACGACATTCTTTATGACAGTGGAATCATTCCCAAGACAGGAGTTGATGCTGATAAAGATACTGTAGGTCTCTATCTGCTTGCTACTCCATGCAACCGTCGGTCAGGGTTGAATATGTGTGCATCTTCCCCGCAGAGCTCTGTATCGCCATCGGGGCCTCGGAACCTTCAAGCAATAGAATACAAGCACGGGAAGGACGGCTAACGGATTATGAACCGCAATCGAAACCACTACCTGTGCCCCTTTCGGACCGACAACTCCATCAATCATTTTGCCTGTTTTCGTGGTAACTAGCAGAAGAATATTATTTCTACGTACCATACCGTTCGACAAGTGTTACTGAAATGCGACATTGCCGTTGTGCTAGGTCGATATCTGGCTGAGCACCCAGATTCACCCAGATCTTGGAGCATATGCGCAAGCGTTCCTTACTTTGTCGCCATCCCAGACACACACACCCTACGTTCATCCCACGTTCTATTTGCTTTGCAATATCCCTTCTGATCATGAATTTCGTTTGTTCCGCATTACTACTTGATATAGACCCCACTTGGAGGCAGGCACTGTTGTGGATTATGCCGACGCCACTACTCCTAACATCGGAGTGCCTCGAACGGCAACGCTGACCTGTTCTTGATAGAGGATGGCCAAACAATTTTCAAGTTGTGGGTCGGTCACAATGCGGTGCCACAGCCGAACTCGAATACGTTCAAAATGACGAAGTCTGCATGCGTGCCAGCGGCAAGGTGAGTGGTGTTGCACTTGACTAATGATATCTTGAGTGTGTGCTCACTGCATCATCCACTTTCACTGGCGCAGATGATACTTCCAATTTTTTTTAGAACTCGTTCTCACAACGAGTTGATGCCGTTGTCCAAAAGACCTGCGAGGAACGCAGAGGGGCCACGATATATGATCCAGCATCCGTCAAGAAGGATGGCGAACCACCATTGCGACTGTGGGCACCCCTGTGTTCTCTCACGCAGTGGCAACGAGACCAAGGCCGGGCCAAGGCTTATTGTCACTCTCGGCACGACAGTGAGAAGAGGTCCCAATGAATCCTGTGGCAGGATTGCCTAGTACTAAACGGGAGCTGAGCTCAATTGTCTATACATACACGACCATGCAGTATAAGTTACTAATGCCTCGCCCCCACTTTATGCCCCTTGCCTAGGCCCAGTCCAGTCTAACAGGGAACTAGAGCAATCATGGAAATTTCGTTCAAATCTACATCCCTGACGAGAGCTCCGCTGTCACCAGTAGACATATTTGATATACGACGACCAATTAGGAGCAACTATGCTGAAATACTGCTATGTATTATTTGTCGCCAGATGAATGGAAGGAGGTGATTGGAACTGAGTTTGAGTGGTAGCGGTCTCGGAAGGTAATGTGGGAACAATCTGATGGTTTACTATGCTCTGATTGGATGGTAAAACCCCAAAATCTCGGAACGTAATTGCACCGAATGTGCTAACGAAAGTAAGCAAGTGCATAAGTAACAGGATGAATGGAAGGGGGTACGTGACTTGGAACCGAATTCAAGCGGCGGCGGTCTTGGAAGGTTTGAATCTAGATGCTGATGGGTTGCTCTACTCTGATTGGCTGGCGGCAGGTGGTTCGAACCTGCTGTCCAACCAACATATTTTATTCTGGTTGTGGACGTTTGAAATTTGAACCACAGCCCCAAAGCATCTTGGAACCTAACCAAATCGAACAATAATTATACATCAAGACACTAATCATACTAGGACTAGTACACAATTGAACCGGGTCCCGATCGACGGCGCAACTTTCCTCGCCCCGCTTCTTGAAACCAAATGGGTCCGAACCGGCGAGTAAGTATTGCCGGAAGGACACACAATCATGACACAGCATTATGTTGTCCCAGATTCCGGATCACAGGATGTTTATGCCGTTAACTCTTTGCACTCTTTCGTGGGCCTTCCGGTTCAAGTCAATCTTCGTCCTGTTGGCCTTGGTAAAAAAGGATTAAATCTCCGGACTTGAAAAGGTATTTAAACCCTCACGATTTTGCAGTAGAAACCCCATTCATCTGTGAAATTCTACCCTGCTCACTCAACATGTTCATTCTTACGCCCAGCATCAAAGCTGCGATTGCCGCTGCCACCTTTTTCGATGGTCCGTGGACGTTGCTACCTTGTTTCCCCAACCTTGTTTCTCAGTCTCAGGCTTGTATAACCTAAACAGCCCTCGCCCCCAAGTGCACTCGCACTGCGAAAGTTGACTCGAGTGATGTTTCCTGCAACATCTTTTCTTCCCAGCACCATTCCTCCACGTGAGCCACGCGATTACCGATACCACTGATGAGTCGACAGCTAATTCCAAGACCGTGATTAATAGGTACCAGCTTCAATACGCGAACAAGAACTTAAACTGTCAACTTCTCCATGTTGGCCAGGTGAGGTGGCCTGATGCCTATGTTATCCAGCAGGACTGAACAAGTGGCCTGAATGTTATAAAGGAACTCTGCCTTGGCCTTGAAGGCAGCGATTGCACAGAGACTTACACTGTTCAGCAGATCTACGAGAAATGCTCCGACATCGCGGCCCGCTACCACATCCCAGGGAGCACGTTGACCCACAACAACCCGAACATAGACCAGCAATGTGACAACGTATATCAGCACGAGGTCAAGCCTTTGCACTTCGTCGTAACTATCGGACGGTGCTCATTGATCTTGATCGTTCCTATAGGTCCTGTGCGTCTCTAGCAAGCTTTACAACTACCCCCCCTACTTGGACTAGCAAGATTGAACAGCTTGTAAATGTTCAGGATAAGCGTACCGGGAAGTTGAGTGATGTCGATGAGAATCGAAGATAGTTTTGTGACCATCGGGTGTATGTATACGGAGTTGATTGTATACTGGAAATGCATAGCAAGTGATTTGCAAGTGATCGATTGATCTATGGGGAGAATGTTTGTTCCGAGTCTGTGTGGCCGCCAACAGTCTTCTCCCGCCAGTACCTAGCAATAATAGCCTGGGAGTAGGTGAAGACATCGCCCTCGCCACACAATCAAAGGCTCGTCGCACGTTCCAATGAACTGACCAGCCAATCAATCACCGTTCATTTGGATGTCAGTGTAACTGTCACGCTTTTGGTTGTCCCAGATTCACCAGAGCAGCCAAGAGGTTGGCGGCGATCGCGCTGCTCTCTTGCATCCGCTTCAACTCCTCGTACGGTTGCTGAACCCCATATGACGTATTTGCGGTGAGATAGTGCTCGTTCGGTGTCGTGCTCAGGCGCTGACTCCAGATACGTCGGCGGGGACTTGCAAGCTTGATTGAGTTCGCTGCAGAGAGTCCCCCTGGACAATCACTGGCACGATTGCGAGAGCGTCGGGGCACAGACGTGGGGCGGAGCGTGCGTTCTGATAACCTCCCCTTTGTAGTAGAGACTCGGATATCCTTGGGCTAGGCACAGGCGCCGAGTTGATTGGGTTGACGGTATAGGCACCCGTCCGAGTCGGAGTCCTGCCAAAATCCTGCTGTGCTCAACGCTAATTATGTAATAATTTCTCAACCATTCAAATGCATCATCAGACGACGCAGGTAACGCCTTTGGATCGATCATCGTCTTCGACGACGTAGATAGTGGCAGAGGTCTCGTGGACTCCATTCGATGCAGTCTTTCCGAGTCAGTGTCGCAACCAATCTTGGGCTCACAGTCAATCTTACAGCCTAAATTCCAGGTGGGAGGCGTCGTCCATCATCATATGTGATAGTCATTCTGTCCGATGGGCCTTGAAATTGAAACGTCATCGCGAATTGCGCAAGGTCGGCTTCGTGTCCCCCGTCAGCAGTAGTCGGGTGCCACGGGTGAGATTTTCTCGGTTGATGTCATGGCACTTGTGCTGTGTCCACGGCGAGGACATAATCAAATGGTGTTCCCTGACCTACAGGGGCCAGTTTGGCAGTGGCGTGAACGTCCGGTCAATGTCACTGGGAACGTTTACTTACTGCTGGTGGCCTCAATCATGTATCATGTTATTTCCCTTTTTTTCAAGCCTGGGACCCATCCGAGTCGGGTCCTACTGGTAACAGTCTGGCACCATTGTTGATTACTGATTTCGTCCCTAGGCTCGCTATCCATCTCTAATCATTAGCTGGGTGAAGAACGACAACAATTGTTTCAGGTCATTCAAGTTTAGGTTATTGCCACTGGACGACATGTTCCACACCTCATTTGCTGATGGATGCGAAAGCGCATGTTCTTCTCTGCACCATATCGAAGTCGGTGTTTTAAGTTTTCACTGAGCGTGACCAGCGTGCCAGCCCGCGGGTGTATAGATTCGCCGGTAACACATTCCTCAGGTGTTTATCAGTTGGTACTCGTATCACCAAGCATCGGTCTAGTATTTCGAGTAACCTTAGACTGATTTCATGGCTCAGAAAACGACACATCCTTTAATAGGTTGTTTGAGATAGGCAAACACTCCTGGAACTCCCCGCGAGTGCTCTTTCCTGATTCCACATAACTTGCCAGTGTAACCGAGCCACCAACCTGCGACCCAAACTGCATCCTGGATAATTCGGTAGGCTCTGACCCGCCAGGACCCACAATGTATGAAGCAGTCCCTTTGGCCCATCCCTTACCCTGTGCGACACGGAATACAATCAATAGACTAGTAATGGTCTATGATCTGCGGTTAGAAGATAGCATAAACATTTTAAATGAATCCCACCTGGATCTGGCTCAAGGACTGTAGGAAAACCTGTGATAATGGATTTCCCATCGCAAAGAGAACGAGAAAAGCGATGCAAGTCGCAGAGAAGAGTGCTGCAGATTCGATGATCATTGCAGCGATTGATGTGTATTGTGTTCCATGATGTCGTCCCATCACAGAAACGATGTTATTCCTAAAATGCATAACACGGAGAACGATGGCAATAGTGAGAATGATGTTCAACCCAAGTGTTATGACACCATAAGGCAGCGTAAAATTGATGCTGCTCGTCTTGTAAGGATTCGTGATTGAATCTTGGATCAGGCACATTATCCCCATAGCTACGTTTTCGTAGCGTGTCAGGCCATCCGATCACAAGCTCAAGATAGGATGAAAGAAGCTGACCTACTGATCCTGCAAACATAAGGCTAGGAAAAAGCATGACGGCCCACATAGGGACTCTGCATCTGAGTCTTTGATAAATGACTTTAAAACGCCACATCTGATCATTCACCATGCGTTGAATCGTCAAGTGGAATTTCTAGTCAGATGAACCCACTCACCATCAGAGCGTTGTCCAGCCAGTTGGACAGAACAAACGCTACATTTGATACCTGGTCTATCGGAGTGGAGAACATATCGTTCTCGAAAGCACTTGGACCCCCCGGATAGTTACGATTGTCGATAAACGCCATCTGGGTGAATCCCGCGACGGCGATCATGAATATGGTATTAAGTAGGAATGAGATGGCGATGTAGATCAGCAGAGGTGAGCTTTGGCGCATTTTGAAGTCCGTACGATCCCGATTGCGAGTGAGCAGATAAAAGGACATGTAGTATAAGGAGATGTTGATGCCATATGCAATGGCGCTGATCACAGCACCTTGAAGCCAGCATCTCTCGGAGAAGAGTGTCTGAGGATCTTCATCCGGGACCCAACTCGAGTTGGAGGACATATCAATTGAGTGAGTGAACAGGACCACCGTCGGGTAGAGTGCACTTTTTGACGATGGCGGCCTGTTCTAATAAACTATAACCTTATCTCATGGGCGCCCAATGCTGCGCCTCGAGGGGAGATGACTCGGAACTCACATAAGGAGTCGCAACTTAAAGTCCGCGAAATGGGCGCCAATCAGAGAATTGTGCGCCGGCTGAGGCAGTTACGTGGAAAGTTCCAACTTGAAGTATGGTTGCCAGTCTAGCTTCCTGCAGTGATTCTGAGGCATTGCAAGGGGTCTTTTCGTGAATGGGTGCCAATCAGTGAAATGGTATGGTTGAGGCAGTCTTTACAGAATTTGAGAGGAAGTTGGCAGGAATTTCGTGACTAAGATCTTTGGCGTCAATATTCTCTTTGGACGGCCGGGGAGCCAGAGTTGCCGGTACTAATCGCTTGCTCCGAACTCCAGGGAGTCGAAATGGGAAATGGAGGCGTGGTAGGTGGGTGAGTTGAAATGGGCCCGGACAAGGCGGACGACCGACTCGGACGTGGTGGATTCCCGAAGCAGTGCCTCTTGCTCCGGTCGTGCCTCTGACTCGGAGTCAAGGCTGCGCCACAAATACGAAAGCGCATATTCTTCTCCGCATTATATCAATCTTGGCGCTGAGCACGACCACAATGTGGCAGGCGCGTCAATTCACCGGTAACAAGTTCCTCAGGTTTACGAGTTGATACCCGTAGTATTCTAATATTTTTTTCTACTAACTCTACGAAACCAAGCATCTGTCCAGTATCTCGGGTAGCCTGGTTTCATGGCTCAGAAAACGACACATCCTTTAATGATTTGTTTGGGATAGGCAAACACTCCTGAAACTCCCCGCGAGCGCCCTTTCCTGATTCTGCAAAACTCGCCACCGGCAGCGTAACCGAACCGCCAACCTGGGAGGCAAACCGCATCCTGGGTAGTTCGATAGGCTCTGACCCCCGAGATTCCGTAATGTATTTGGCAGTTTCCTTGGCCCATCCCTTACCCTGTGCGACACGGAAGACAATTAACAGAGTAGTAATGGTCTGTGACCTGCGGTAAGAGAGTGGTCTAGATCGCTCAAAATGGACCTCACCTGGATCTGGCTTAAGGACTGTATGAATACTGATGATACTGCATTTCCCATTCCAAACAGAATGAGAAAAGCGATGCAAGTCGCGGAGAAGAGTGCCGCGGATTCAATAATCATTGCAACGATTGATGTGTATTGTACTCCATGGTGTGGTCCCATCAGAAAAACGATGCTATTCCTGAAATGCATAACACGAAGAACGATGGCAATGGTGAGGATGATGTTCAACCCGAGGGTCATGATACCATAAGGTAGCAGGAAGTTGACGCTATGCATCGTGGAAGGATTCATGATCGAACGTTGAGTGACGGTCATTATCCCGGTGGCTGCATTTTCGTAACGTGTCAGGTCATCTCGCAAAATCAAGATAGAAATATTACGAAGAACCTGACCTACTGACCCTGCAAGCATAAGGCAAGGGAAAAGCATGATGGCCCACAGAGGGAGTCTGCACTTCTGATAAATGACTTTGAAACGCCACACCTGACCATGTGATGAGTTATTGAGTAGACCATATAATCGGATGCCCGCTGACCAACAGAGCATCGTTCAGCCAATTAGATAGAACAAACGCTGCATTTGCCGCCTCGTCTATCGGGGTGGAGAACATATCATTCTCGAAAGCACTTGGACCTCCCGGATAATTACGATTGTCGATAAACGCCTTCTGGGTGAATCCCGCGAGGGAGATCATGAATAGAGTATTAAGGAGGAATGAGACGATTATGTAGATCAGCAGAGTTAAATTTCGGTGCATGAAGTCCGAATGATTCCGGTCCCGGATGAGCAGATAGAAAGACATATAATATAAGGGGATGTTAATGCCGTAGGCAATGGCGCTGATCGCAGCACCTTGAAGCCAGCATCTCTCGGAGAAGAGGGTCTGAGGATCTTCATCTGGGACCCAACTCGAGTTGGAGGACATATCAGTTGAGCGAGCGAGCAGGCCGATCGTCGAGTAGAGTAGTACGCTTTTGACGGTGGCAGCTCGTCTAATAATAAATTGTAACCAACTCCGAACATCCGATGTTGCCACTGCGCCGTGATTCAGTTGTCAAGTTGTCATACGTAGGTACACGTAGCCGCGTAGCAGGTACGTACATAGTTCGAATCCGCGACACCGCTTGTCGCACCGTTTGGCCGTCGACGTCTCAGCAAGTAGGGTTGTCTGGCATCCAATCCCACCTGTCAGATTCAAATGAAAATGTCATAGACCAGGAATGGCATATGTAAGAGAGACTCGTCATGCAGTAACGCCACGCGTGAATGGTATATACTTACTGCAGCCTGAGGGTGCCCAACAGCAACTTTGGTCTTGGCGATATGTTCTACACAGTTCCTTGTACTAGACGCGTTTCATCGTTTCGTTTCGATAATCTCGGGAAGTTTCTTTCATAATCCTAGACAGTAGGGTATAGTCTCGTCCCCAGACGCGCCGGAGACAGTTGTCAGTGGTGACAGCTGGGTTTCAGTTTGCGCCGGAGGGACCTCTCGTACTGCACGATCGGCTGTGTAATTGTTCCTGCCTATTATGTAGACTCAGGGATCTGTGGAAGGCATTGAGCTGTTCGTTATGTACTGTTTTTTTTTTCGCCATCACCCGTTAGAGTTCCTGTTCTGTCGTCTATTAATCTTGGTGCAGTGAAACGTAATAGGGTTCTCGGCCAGCCCGACAGAGCTTTTGGGCCACGTATGAATGGATGACATCCAGCCAATTAGGATGACGGCGCCCTTGCGCACCGAGCTCGGAGGTTCCTTCCAGCCAAAGTAAGCTCTCCGTAAAGTTACAGCGCAATTCAAATGTTGTGCAGATTACCTAGATCTGAATCGCTGCGAAACGCTGAGCTGTGGTGGTGGTGGCTAATGTTAAAGACGTCTACAGCGGCAAGATTGAATTTGCCATTGCTCCGAGTGAACTTACGTAAAAACACTATCTAAAACAAACTTGTACCTTACACATCACTATGTATCCCTAGTCACTACCAGAGTTTGGTTTTCAACTACATCATCCCAAACACTTTCCGCCCAACCCAAGCAACCGTCCAACTGTCCAAACACCTCTGTAATAGCCCCATTCAAAACAGGATCCTCAAACCCCTTTACATCGACCACCACCCGAAGTGGACTGCGCGACCGGATCCGAAATTCATCCACAGCTTCTGGATCGAGCACAAGCCTAGGTCGCTTCCCCGCCCGTTCCCCGTCCCTTCCTGTCCGCAAGGTCGCCGGAACACCGCCGGAATCCTCCTTCTGGCAAGTCCCCCCTTGTCGGCGTTTCACAAGCATGTCAAAGAGTTCCGTCAACAGACGACGCTGCAATAGCTTGAAAACTGGGTCGTCGGGTCGAAGCGTCCGGTCAACGGCCGCACGCAGCGTAGCTTCATCTTCCTTGGTAAGCGTAGAAGACGCGGTGGCTTGCATCCGAGCGCGGACGACCTCGTCCGCAAGGTTGATGAGCTTGGTGTCACTTGCACCCGGCTCTTCGGCAATCTCGGCACGGAGGAGTGTCCAAACGCGGGACATGAATGTGTCAGGACTGTCTGAACCAGGATGAGAAGAGCGGGCGGGGGGTGGGAGACGTGCAAGAGTACGCAAGGAAGCAGCAATCACGAGTGCTTGTAAATAATTCTGTACTTTCAAAAGAGTCGGAACTGAGAAGAAGAACACGGGAGGAAGTATGTTGACATCTGCAGTGGGAGGAGGGTCTGCTGTCTCACTGCTGTCTTGAATATCAGAAGAAGAAATCTGGACGGTCCTCGATGGAAGTGGGCAGGAGATGGGCGAAGACGAACTCAAGGCCTGCACGACACTAGCAATCCACGAAAAGCGCGGCTCTGTAGAAATCCAGCTCAAATGGGAGGACTGTACACCATCCAGCCAAGTGGTCCATGCATGCGTTATTCTATCCCAATGCCAAACATCGACTACGATCTCTCGCTCTGCTGTCCTGGCTTGTTTCACGATAACAGACTTGAGTTGTTGTTCTGTCATGCTTCCCAGGACGAATAGGGAAAGATCATCTTTCATGATCTCGGAGAGCCTCAGAATTTTTCTGGCGGTCTCGGTCACGAGCGTGGGTAGTGCGACAGGAGGGTCGTTCAGTTGTTGTTGGAGTGCCTCGATTTCGGGATCACGAACAGGGGCACAACGTTTCCGGAGACTGTCCAAAATCTCGCGTAGATGCATGAGGGCAGAGTCCAATGGTGACGGCGTGGGGGAAAGGGGACTGGATAACGTCACGAGAACAGGGTGATTATGCGGTAGGAGAAGTGAAAGCGCAACATAGAGATCTCTATAGAGAAGCTTAATGCGAGGGAGCTGAACAGAAGGCTCTGGATTGGAGAGGGTGCTCACGACCTGCGTTAAGCTCAGTCGTATGCACGCGATGGGAGCGGCAAGGTTCGCACCTCGTCCCAGAAAGCCTTGTGTACGAGGTCTTCAACCTTGTTGTGCAGCGTCGCCTTGGTGTCCCCGTCAACGGTGGTATGGGTGCGGGACATGACGGACAGAAGGGACTTTCCCGGTGGAAGCACCTGAGCTGGGTCTGTGGCAAGAACGTGAAGAAAGTATGCATTGTTCAGGATTTCTATGAGTTCCACAGGAAGAACAAGATGATCCTGGTTGGACACTATTCCAGGTGGCAGGTTCTGCGAGGGCCCCGGCGAGACGACGATGGATGTCTTCTCGGCCACAGGAGGATTCTCTGCAGCCTTGCCAGATGGTGATGTGAGCAGGATACGGAGGGACTCGAGGAGTTCGTCGTTCTCGGTGGTGTGCTCCCAAAGTCCGCACTCTTGGAGCTGCTGAAACTTGCGGTTGAGAGCATCCCACGAGACTAGATAAGGACCATCGGGGCGGCGATGGATGTCCCTGAGAAGGTAAATGGTCTCGCTGAGGAGGAGCGCAGCGTGCGGTGCAGCGTCGGCGTGAGCCGTGAGTTGGTCGAGGATGCGGTCCATACCGATGTCACACAGGGCAGACTCAGAGCCGCCGCTTAGGAGACTTTCTTTTCTGAGCCACCACGTTCTCGCTGATGTCGACGAGCGTAGCACAGTCGACAACAGTGTCATCGACGATCACAGACGCCGTGTCCGCACACCGTGCCAGCCCCGTCGTCGCCTTCATCATCGGCCTCACCATCATCCTACTCGCTTCCGTGCTCAGCGCAGCAGGCCTGAATCTTACGAAATTGGATCATGTCAGTCTCATACTTTACTTAATATTTCATCCTGACTTGAACCTCCTGGTCCAGGTCCGCACAAATGCCATTCCAAAGTCTGCTCGTCGTCGGGACTGGCGACGGCCACTTTGGCTCTTAGGAATGACTCTTTACATTTTATCACAGCTCATAGGGAGCACCCTTGCTTTGGATTACATGCGAGCTGGCAGGTCCCACTCCCTGATCACTCTGGTCGCTCGCTCACGCCCATTCAGAATATGTCGCCCCACTCGGCTCCACATCTCTGATCTTCAATTTCCTCTTTGCTAGATTCTTGGTTGGAACCCCGGTTACCCGAACAGATATATATGTTCGTTATTGCCCTGTCTGCCCTCTTCTCCTACCTGACTGTCTGCTAGGGAACAATAATCGTAGTTCTTGGTGTCGTTGGCATAGTCGCATTCGGTGACATGAACAGCGGTCTCTCTTCAGAGACCGATGTCGACCATCTCACGACCCTCTGGAGGAGGAGCGGATGGCTCGCCTTCTTTTTTTCCATGTCCGTCGCTCTACTCGTTGTCCTCAGGTTCACCTTCTCGCTCGATGCTGTCCTCGCCGCCCGTTCCGACACAACATCAGAGCCTTTTGTGGGGAGATCACATTCACCCAGTACTACCTTCGTTGGAAAAGCCCGGAACACCTATACCTCACTCTCATTCTGGATCAAAGAGAGACTCGAGATTTGGACGGCACCCATGGACGACAGACAGATCGCGTGGATCCTTGGAATTGGGTGGGCATGCACCGGTGGTGGTCTTGCTGGTGGATGCCTTGTGTTTGCCAAGGCTATGTACGTATCTCTAACGCGAGTGTTGGTCCGTTGTCCTGATGTCGTGTCGTAGCGTCAAATTGCTCACGGGAAGTTTGTCACACGAAAATCCGGGGAATCAATTTGGACATGTTGCACCCATATTCACGATCCTTCTCTTGGCAGTCACAGCAGTTTATCAAGTCATATGTCTGAACCGTGGTTTGAAGGTTTATGATTCCACGCTGGTCGTGCCTGTGTTCTATGGTGTCTACACTGCCACGGGGTATGTCGTTTAATTGAGTTCTCCGTACCTGAGCCTGTGCTGATCAGTCTTATTTAGTTTCTTGGACTCGCTCGTATTTAGCAACGAAGTCGAGTCCTACAAGCCATGGATTCTTTTCCTTATATTTGCTTCCATCGTCATCCTTATATCCGGTGTTGTTCTTCTCACCCACAAGAAGCCCGAGCAATCACAAAGGAATGCTGCGCTTTCACGGACTCCGAGTATACGATCTGCCACGAAGGGCAGAAATGATGGTGATGAAGAAGCACAGGCTTTGAGACTGCCAGATGAGGATGAGTCCGGAACCCAGGAGCTGTGGCAACTGGGAGACATGAGTGACGACGAAGACAGTGTCTCTGCTAATGCTACTGGGAGGCTTGCTTCGAGGGGAATGATTGGCGGCGCAGATGGTGGTGGTGCAAATGGGCCAGAGGAAGGACGTAGACTGATTCAGGACGAGGAAGAGGACAGAGCTCGGAGACAATCGACGTCGACCGGCACCACGCCTGCCCGTAAAAACGACCACAAGTACGATGACGACGACGACGAGTTTGAGGAGTGGAACGAGGGCTAGCTACGGGATACTTGCCAGTATATAGTATATTTGAGCTAATATATTACAATACGCGATTGTTTGGTGTTGACGCGTCCGCGTTCGGCTTACAAAGTACGACACCGCCGACTCGACCCTGTCTCACCGTCACCGTCAACCATGAGCGACATCCAGGACAAGGACATCGACGAACTCGACGACGACTTTGGCGGGGAGGACGAGAACGCTGATCCGAACGTGTTTCGAATAGCTAATGCTCTGACGCCTCCCTCCGCCATGAGCTACAGCGCGCAGGAACTCCACTGTGAGCAGGCTCGTACATCTTTGTCTACTCTCCCTGACATGCCACAGCCCTCATACACGAGGGGTACATCGATCTGAATCCGAGCTACCAACGAGGTGCGTTCGGCACTTACCCGATCCCGACCCCCCCACCCGTCCGCCCACGACACCCTCCGGTTCTCCTAGCCAGCCCCTTGGGTGGTGCTGTT
>JBBPLL010000301.1:0-21236 GCA_038089755.1 Leccinellum rugosiceps | reverse complement strand
CCACGCCCCCGCCCTCACACCCCAGGGGGACATCGATCTGAATCCGAGCTACCAACGGGGTGCGTTCGGCCCTTCCCCCCCCCCCCCCCCCCACTCAAATCATGTCATCCGTCTGTCGTGTCGTGACACAACTTGTTTGTAGACATCGTCTGGCCAGAGAGCAAGCAAATTGGACTCATCGATTCCATATTTCGCAACTTTTACGTGCCACCCGTCATATTCGCCGTACAAAAGGACGACGAAGGCGAGACGGTTAGGGTGTGCGTCGACGGCAAGCAGCGGTTGACGTCGATACAAAAGTTTCTCGACGGTCTGGTAAGCCCACCACGTCTGGACTTGTTTCGTATTTCCTCTTTCCATTGACCGGCATCACCGTCGTAGATTCCTCGTGAGTGCAGTACACCGTGGTTGTGTTTTATTGCCTTGTCGCGTGCTGAGGAACACATTCTTTTTTTTTCCTGCTCGTTCAAGATCGCGATTCGCGCACAAAGAAGAGTTTCTGGTTCGTCAGATCTGATGCACAAAAAACGACGCGTCTGGAGATCCCTGACCCGTGGAAGCAACGGTTTGCGGACACGAGGATAACATGCGGTCAGTTTATGGTTCCCTTGTGTGCGCCATCATTGGTATACCATCGTTCACACCTACTCCTCTTTTATTTCCAGTTGAGTACAATGGGCTGGAGCCGGGTACGGAGAGAGAAATTTTCCAACGAGTGCAGCTCGGGATGAGCTTAACGGCTGCAGGTGTGTGCGCACAGGGGGTTCCGAGAACGCTTGACAACTAACGACCACGCAGAAAAACTACAGGCCATCTCGTCGCACTGGGCGGATTGGATAAGCGACCTTGAGTTGCGACACGTCAACTGCGACGGCGGCCTTGCCGAGGTCCTCGAGTGGGACACGCGACGCGGCCGCGACTTTCAATGTGTCGCGCAGATGGTGTACTGCTGTGACCTCTTGCCGGACCATGCCCTCCCCACGGCACAAAAGCTGGAAAAGTGGCTCTCGCGCGTAGACAAGCCTAACCAGGCGTTCAGGAACCACATCGCGGACGTGCTGAACGAGTTCGTGTACATTGCCACGGCGCCCGAGCTCAATATGGCCTTTCATCAGGTTAACAGCCGCGTCGCGCCCGTCGAGTTCGTGTTCATCGGTACGCACAGAACTTGAACTTGAACTTGAACGCCATTACGGTGCTGACTTTTTCGTTAGGAACCCTGTTATATGTCTTGCGAGACCACCCACACCATGAGCGGGCAAATGCTATATTGCACATGCGTCTACGGATCCGAGAACAGTTCCGTGACGTTCGAAACAATGGCAACGTCGGAAGAGCGCTCTGGAATTTCATCGACAGCCTGACGGGACCTTCGGGCCTGAAAGTTCTCTCTTCCAACAAAACCTATGCTGTCGCACAGTCACCCAAATCCCAACGGAAACGCAAAAAGCCATTGTCCGACGACGAGGACGGAGAATACCATCCCTCGCCCGTGAAGACCTTGAATAATGGCGTGAAGACGCGAGGGAGGGGGCGAAGAAGGGAAGAGTAATAGTGTCCATTCACCATATGACCGTTCAATCTAGGTTATCCTGTAGTAGAATGCGTGGTTGAGATTCTCGACTTCTACGTTCTGTCATTGTAATACATTATCCCCATTCAATCATGATTCTGCTGTACATATATGTTACGAGAAGGGGTTTAGTTTGAGCCAAGGCGTAGCCCCGACCACTCGGAACCTCCGATTTTGGTACTGCTGCCACATTTCTGCCCATGTCTCCGGGTATTCGGAATGCGTCACGACCTAGTTACTGTAGCCAACTCTGGCAGTGTACAACATCCCCTCCGGCGTCGTCATCGCGCGCGCATACTTGAGCAACAACTTGTCCCGTTCCTTCGAGTCTACGGCAATATCAGAGAGGAAGGGTACGATATCGTCGCTCCTCCACCGCGGGCGCGTCAGGAATAACTCTGCAAAGCGTGCGGGGGGATCCGTCGGAAGGCCAGAAGCTGCAAAGTAGTTGAGCGTCGCGCCCGTGATGTCGCTGGGATTGCGGAGGTAATTGCCCTAGAATGGAATCAAGCATCGGCCTCGCGCGTCCGAGTCGTCGTCGCGGGGAGGTGGACGTACCGATAGCAACTGGAGCGAGACGGCCGACGCAAACGCGTCACCGACGGCATTCTTCCACCTTGTGACGAACTCGGCCTCCAGTATAGACTCGTGCTTGCGAAATCATTAGCGGGAGTTGTGGGGTGGAGGGAATCGACACAGAGACTCGGAGGCACAAAGTTACCTTGTAGTTTCGGATGATTCCCAGTCCGATTTCGGCGACCACGGCATCGACGTTCATCTCCCACGTGCCGCCTTCCACCTTGCCGAACCAGGACATGACCTGGTCCGACACCTCCTGCGGGACGTCGTGCGCGTCGGCCAGAGCAGACGCCAAGTCGTCCACGGGCGCAGCTCCGTGCGAGAGGCCGAGCGATACGAGGTAGTTGAGAAGGAGTTCTAGAATCGTGTTTAGATGCACGGGCGCGATCGGTCGGAGGCAGTCTGCGCGAGGGGGGGGGGGTGGACGTTTGGAATGAGACGAGGGAGCGATGAAGAAACACACGCACCGTCGAGGACGAGGATGCGTCGTTCCTTGAGCCCGAGTTTCAGTTCAGCGTCGCTCGCCTGGATCTCGGCCCGTGCTTGCTCGTAGGTGTATCTGGGGAGCGTTGCCTGTGCCAATGCCCGACCACGAAAAGAAGTGACGGGCTGGAACGAGAACGACTTGAACTGAACTCACGCGTCGATCCTCGTCCCCGTCGTCGTATTCCAACCCTCGAAGGCACGCCGACAGCTTGTGCAACTTGGGCACGGACGGCGCGAGCTCGAGCACCTCGTGCAGCTGATCGCGGACGTGGACCGTCCCGTCCGGATCGGTTCTGGACGGCGTCAAGACGAGGACGGTGTTGGACAGCACGACCGAGCGGAGCGTGTACGTCTTGTCGGCGGTGCATAAGACGGCGTCCTCGGTCGGATGGCCCTTGATGGAGAGTCTGTATGTGGTACTTGTACGTGTGATCGAAGCGTTAGTATTAGTGGGGACGTACATCGTCTCGTTCTCGATCGCGGTGTCGACGAGCTTGCACAGTTCGGGTGCAAGTTCTATCAGACGGAACGTGCCCGCGTCATGTCCAGTCGACGGCGAGAACCTGAGCTCGAGTTCACTCATCGCGGCGGCGGTACCAAGAGAAGAATGTAAATCAATAGTAAATACTACTACGGTGTTGATTTGGATCGTCGATAACTTGAAGTTATCTCTCTTCCACTGTCCGCCTTCGCACATACGTTCGAGTTGGACCCCTTCCTTGTCACTCCAGACTGATCAGCAGACCGAGGTACGACGCTGAGCTAACCTGAGCGAGACATGCTCCCCGAAGGCTCGGACTCGGAAGAATGTGATCGGATACGGAATCCTGGTCTGTCTGGTGCCAGCTTGGTGCTGTTCCGATTGCGCTCGGCGACTGGAACCGCCCATGACGGTTCTTCCTGCCTGACTTGACCGTTAATCCTGCTCCTCGGAAGATTGGAGGTTACAATCTCACACTTTGCTCGAGTTACACCGGATCTAAGGTGCGGATCACCGGCGACCGTCGCAACGGAAGGAACGCGGTAGTCCCTATTCTGTGAGCAGCTGCTGTCTGCCATTACCAGCTTCCTCTTTTTTTTCAACTTAGAGACATTCCTCGGTACACTTATCGAGTGAGTGCTAATGAGCATCCTGGCAAATAGCAAATACAAACGCGGACAGGCTCGCAGTGCAACACCCGAGTTCATACTGCAAGGCGACCACACAAGAAAATAAAAGGTTTTGCATAGTATACACGACTTAGAATCATTGCTCTTTCGTACCTGACGAGCAGCAGCACAACCACGTAGGAAACATGATAGAAAGGGTAGCCTTTCTAGGTCCTTGCTGATATCATGCTTGCGATAATTTTCGCAATAAAAACTCAAAGAAAGCACACGCACCCTCAAATCTATCCCCCAAGTCGAGGATTGATCTGCATCTTTCGCCTGTTGTGCCTGGTAAAACATAAGCTGCTGTGATCTATCAGCACTGATGGGAGACCTACCTCGCCCGATGGTTTCGGAACCGGAGGATGTCCAGTACTGGTACCACAGTCGTGATCTCCGTGCATATCTGACGGAAGAGCTACGTCAGTCGATGGCCCTGGATTTGGAAGACGATGACCTCCAGTGCTAGTACCACGGCCGCGGCCTCCGCCAGCACGAGGTCTAGCTTTCGACTTCTTCTACAAGGAAAGATGAACAATGGTATAGTGGACAATTTGAAACGCCTACCTGTTCCACAATCCTTCTGACCGTTCGCTAAAAGGATAGTTTAGATAGAACACATTCATTCGCCTTCCAAGGAACACTCACTGGTTGACTACGACCTTCAGCCATAGTCGAAAATCCTCTGTTCGGGGCACTCACGTTCTCTACTGATGCCGGCCAGGCGACGAGGCTCAGGGACTGCAAGTTCTCTGACTTTCCTCTTCCCTATGTTTAAAATCCGAGCGAATCGAGACGGCGGCGCACAATCGTCATTCTTCTCTGAGCATATCTTTAGGGTTTCCGAATGTATCTCTAGGGTGGAGGCCACGAGGTGGACTGGAGGCCGGGATATGCAGTGGGATGAGACAGGCAGTGGCACCTGGTCCTCATGATGAACAGACGATGCCAGCGCGGGTGCCTTCCGCAACCTCAGCACAACTTGAAGCAAAGTCGAGATGGATTGATTACAGACCTCCTCGTAATTGAACTGATCGTCAGCCGTGAGCGTTGCAGGAGGGAGCTCGTCCTGTACCTTATGATGACATGTTCATGTTTCGAACAGAGCAAACTTATACGGACCATAGCATACTCGGTTGGATTAAAATTCGAATTTCTTGTGGAAGAAACGGTAGTGGAAGGGACGTAATCGTTTCTCTGGTATGGATGAAGACTCCTACTATTGATGTTATCCTTAGATATTTGTGCCTGGAGTACATGTTTTGTGCGCCTGGTATAAGATACCGAACATGGAGAGGATGCCATGCTGGAAAGATCTTCACTAGAGGACCGTAATGGATTGTTGATAGGTGGGATATCCATGAGGGCGGTTGCATTACGAGGGGTCGGAGGTATGACAGTGGGAGTTTGGGGTACCGAAGAAGAGAGAGTGAAATGGCCAGAATCATTTCTCCGGCGAAGATGGAGACTCCCATCATTGATGTTACCCCTGCGCTTGAACTTAAGCAGATTCTGGATCGTTCGTCCCTCACAGTGTGGTGGTGCAGATTGGGTAGGTATTTGGACGGGAGAACCAAAATAAGATCCACTTTCTTTTGGTTCCCAACTATGATACCTAGTGATCAGACCCACAAGCTTCTCCTTGGATTCGGCTAGGTGAGGCCCTTGAAGGGTGGTAATGCAGGCCTGGTCATCGAAATCCAATCTGAGCTGACTGAGAAAACAAGCATTCCTTTCCCACCAGCCGTCCATATTCATCTCTCTCTCCAAATGGGTCACCACGATGGCCACCGGGGCAGCGAGCCGACGCGAGATGGCGCAAAAGTTTTCATAATCTTTCACCAATGGCTTGATCGCCCTAGGTCCCCGAATGCAGTACACGAGGAGGTCGATCTCGCGATTATGGTGCCTTTCTTTCAGAAACTTTTTGAGTTCTTTTTCCGAACTCCATCCCCAGATGGCTTGAAAGAAGTTGCGACCCTCGCCGAGACCACGGGTATCCCAAAAACAGTACTTTCGACCATAGTACAGCGGGGTCTCATAACAGGCGCTAGTTTGAGTGCATGGTCGAGAGACATTTGAGACGCGGGCACTGTCAGCCTCGAGAAGGAGGTTGATAACAGAGCTTTTGCCAGACCCGGTTTCTCCAAAAAAGATAATATGACGCTGTTGGATAGTATACTCGTTAGCGCATCGATGGACATCAGACATGATTGGGATAAGAAACCCTGGGGCTGCGTACAGTTGGGTGCATGATTCAGAGACTTAATCCTCCTCTTCTGATGGGCACAGCTGAGGAGCGGACTAGCTGGTGGTAATTGTCGTACTGGAAAAATGTGCCAGTTGGCATTCAGGGAGTTGGAGTGGATAGGTCCAAAAGGTTAAAACGAAAGGAACCGAAGGTCGAGGTTGACTGGCAAGCCACGTGGAAAGTGGCATACTTGGTGGAGAACCGTGGAACATAGCAGGATAGACACCGAAGACACGCATTCGGTGGCGGTCTTGATTGCGAGTAATCTTACAGCGAGGCCCGGAGTTGACACAGTGACCTCGCCAGTGCTGCATCTCGGATCATCTTCTATCCTAATGCAGAGGAGGAGGCCGCATGCTGATGACAGAAATTGAGAATAAAAAGTAGTGTTGAGTCGTGAGCGCGTCTGCAGTGCATCCATCCACTGACTCGGAGTCACAGCAGGTTCCGAAACAACTGTGATGGGCACCCGAAGAAGCACAACGGAGTATGAGGACTAGGGTATCACCCAGTGACGTGCCAGTAAGATGAGCTGCAGCATGGCCCATCAACAAGGTGAGATGGAATCTTGGATTCGAGACTTCACGGTGTAAATCACAAGATCACGGTACACGATAATTCCAGCATCCATGGGCATCCCGACTTCCATGCCATCTTCCGCTTGCCATCATCGCCTTCCCTTCCGAGTTCGCCACCGCTCACAACCTCCCTCCCGCCAGCGAGAAATGGCACGGACGACCGATTTTGATCGGTTTGCGTCCCTTTGGTCAACCGTGACGATACAGGGGAGGGTCCGCCAGTGTCATCCGAGCTCGTTCCTCCATCAATATTCTGTTTTGGATGACCCCATTTTCATCACCTTTGACAGATATTCCGCTCCCTGGTGCGACTAGAGTCTAGAGGTCCGCCGATTTTCTTGATGTCGTCGATCGCATGCCTTGTCGACATGCTCACCGCTCTCGTTCTTTCAAGCGTCTCTTGGATGGTTTAAAGGGTTGGCGATCAGTGCTGAGTGTTGAGCAGCGGAAAGAAACCTGTACCGTGTGTCATTGAGACTGATGCATAAATGCCAAAAAAAATGTGTACAATTTTATTGTATCTTAGAATGTGATAAAAGTTTATGTCAAAAATCAATGTCGACAAATGCCCACACATTTTTGACATTTGTAGACATTCAGGAGACATATATTCCCTCAAAAATGCGCAGAAATGCATATATATTTGAAGAATAGCATACCCGACAAACCCCCTGGCCGGCCCCTAGATACGTTTGCCAGAAAGCGTGATTTTGATTTTCAGTAGTTTGATGCTATTTGTTTGAAGTTGACAGATTGGAACATGCTCGTCTCGTCTGCTGCTTGTGTGTTGCCCATAGTATCAAGCCTACTAATTTGTGCCCACGTAACCGCCTTGTACAATCCGGCTATCAACGCATGGTACTTCTTGCACCCATCAGGTTTCGCGTTGAAGAGGTCATAGCAGAACCGCTCGACACAAGTAAGGATCCAAGAAAATAATGTAAATAGATAAATACTACGATGCGTTCTCTACTATCGGACGAAACGTGACCCTGACCTCTGAAACCTCCCTCCGCGCGTCCTTGAGCAACCGTGTAATTTTCTCCTCCAACTCAGATGTGGCCTGAATGGTGGTCGCGCGGGGCACGTCGACGGTGAGGTCGACGCTCATCAACGACCCAGCTCGCTTCGCTCTCAACTCCCTGATCGCGAGCATGCGAGCACCCTCCGAGGCAGCGTCGACATCGCCGCGATCGAGCAGCGGGTCCAGCGCCCGCACAAGTTTGTCTCGCGAACGCGCCGATATCCCAGCGTCCGTCAATTCCGCAAACGCCCCTCTTAGCAGCCCCACACCCTGCCGCAGGATGATGAGCGACACGAGCAGACCTGTGTGAATCAGTGCATGAGCGATCGTGCGGCGGCGGTCTTGTTCTGGGACGAAACGTACCTCCGAGCGGGTCGAGCGGCAAAGCCGGGAAGATGGACGACCCAAGGATGGCGAAGAGCGCGACGAAACTTGAGTACGCGTCGCTCCGGTGATGCACGGCGTTGGCATACAGTACGGGACTGTGTTCTTCGTCGGCGACCTTTTTCGTGATGCGATATAGCCATTCCTTTATGATTACGCTGAGGGCTGCGAGCCATGCGGCGTTGGGATCGAGCACGTCCACGTGCACGTGTGCATGCCCCACGGATGGGACGTGGTGACCGACGGAGGCTGCTTGTTGCAAGATGTCGTGGAGATGGCCTGGAGGGAGGGTCGATACGGTACCCGAGAGAGCCTCCATCAACAGATGGTAGGAATGAAAACCTATGCCGAGTGCGCCGCCGATCAAAAGAATGGAGACCGTCGTCGTTCCGAGCGTTTCGAACTTGGCGAAGCCATATGGGTATCTTCCAGAGGGTGGTTTTCTAGATAGCTTCCAGCAAAAAAGGGTGACAAAGTCGCCCAACAGGTCTTGAGGTAGTAAGACGGGCGTACTCGACCGCAGAGAACAAACAGCACGCACCGCTCAACGAGTGACCTGCATCAGCAAGCAGCGACGCTGAATGCATGTACCAGCCTGCGACTCCCTTTGCGCCCGTCAAGCCCACGTTCACGAAGAGCCCAAGCAGGGTGATTCGACTGCCTCGGTCGCCTGCCACCGCCCGTGTCAACCTAGAACGTCGCACCCACCGACGAACGACACACCTTTTCCTTCAAGGACATGGACTATCTGCTCTGCACCGTGCGCATGGTCGTGATCATCATGCGAATGCGAATGGAAGATGGAGTGTGAATGCGAGTGACCGTCGGGGTGGTCACTGCAGGACGTGCCCTGCGCGTCTTTCTCACTCGAGGTCGCGCGGTCGGCTTTGGACCGCTGCTGCGACATGGACGCTGTTTTCGTACGAGATGCCGGAAATGACCTACGTAGCGACTCTTTATGATATCCGAGCAAGACGGAGCGATGGACTCGCCTTGCTGTCAGCGACGACCGAACGTACGATCTCGTGCGAGCGCGGTGGAGGACCTCGTCGGTCGAACGGAGGGAATAAAAGGTACGACTTGGTGTCGCCCTGAAGAGCCACCGAGCCGAGATCATCAGGGCGGCCCCTCGTCGCGACGGATAACTTTGACGTCCCAGAACCAAAGTCATGAATTTGAATCCAATCTGCAAGTCAAGTCACCGCTAAATATATGTTCTTACACTTGAACTACGCCATATATAGGTACACGATTCATTGCAATCACCCCGAGACTCATCACTCGTCGTAGATGCTCTCTAGCAACGCTTCGACCCTGGGCTGGAGGTCTGGATCGTCCCCTGCCAAGGCCAACTTCGCAATCGTAGGTAGGTTGGCCCTGGGGACTTTGTAAGACGCAAGCGTGCGATGCAGCCCCAGGCCGCGTACGAGCCTGTAAGAGGCCGTCAGTCACCGTTGCCAAAGAGACAAGGCATGCATACTCGTCGATCTTGTTCCCCATCCGTCTAATGTCGCCCTCGACTGACCCGGTGGTGGGCTCACGCAGATGAAACAACGCTTCCGCCAGCGCCGCCTTGTCTTCTGGACTGGCGATATCGGCCTTTAGAGTAACGACAGGCGCAAGCGTCAAACACTTTGAAACACTGCTCAACACCGTTGATTCCTCGGAATGTAACCCCTGACTCACGGATGTGATACCGTGCGGAATTCCGTAGGTTGCTCCCAGTTTGTGACCAAGAGAATGTGATAGTCCGATTGCGCTAGGGAAGGGCCGCGTAAGCAAGTCCCCTCTGACCGCGAGCGTCGTCCTTACCCATACTTCTCCACCTTCATCGGCCAGAGGCTCATCCATGACGCTACCATCAGCCTTTGTCTCGTTTCCAGATTTCCGGGGTCTGCTTTGCTTTTGGGGAGATACTGGAAGAGATCCGATAAAGCAGCATAAGAAAGAACCTTGATGGGACGCGGCAATGTCGTGTTATAGGTGTTCTCTGCCAAATCTTTCATTCAACGTGGAACGGCAATCAGACTGGAGTGCAGCATACCAACAGCGTGGTCCAAAGCTCGAAGGCCCGTAGATAGCCTATATGCACCTCATGTCGAACACGGGCTGAGAGAGTGAACCTCGAGGCGTACCAGAGTTCCTCCGGGGTAGTCAACGTCAACTCGGCATCGAGAACGATGCCGGCAGGGGCAATCATGGGATCTCCAACGCTGACCTTGTTCCCATTCTCGTCTGTATATCCAGCACCGCCCTGGCGGAAGAGGCCGTCGATAGGGGTTACCACCAGGCCACGGACAGCTCACCCTATACTCGGCGGCGCTCAGGGTGGTTGGAATAGCGATGTGATTGAGATAAGCGCCCCCGGTCTGCTGCTGAAGACGGTAGATTATGGCTTTTGTCGCATCGATGGGCGAGCCGCCTCCGATGGATACGATGATATCGGCGCCAGCGGCTTTGAATGCCTCGATGCCATGGTTGATGCCCTGGACGGGGGCATGCTGGCCTATCTCGGAGAATGTTGCACCAAAGGCACCGTTATCTTTCAAGATGCCCTCGATGTGGGTGATCACGTTCGTCTTAGTGCAACGTCAGCGCGGACGGACGGACGAACTCCACGAACGTTTACTTTTTCACGGAGAGACCTGCCAGTGACGATGAGCGCCTTGCTGCCGCCCAGGAGGGAGAGTAATTTTGGGAGAGCTGTGCGCACACAACCCGGTCCGTAGAACACGCCCTTCAACTTGTCGTGATAGGCATAAGATCCGTGCAGACTGTCGGATGCCATGGGGTTGGTTGAGGTGGAGTTCGAGTCGGTGGTTGAACGGGATGGGCCGGATCACTGCATGGCTCCGAGAATCAACATGTGCGTCGTCCAACGATCCCCATCCCTCGGATGCGATAATTCCAAGCTCTGGATCGTTCCTGGGGTGACAGGTACGGTTGGCTTGATTCTCGCTGAGCCACGGAGAAGGAGAGCCGAGCATCAGGAAGGTCTCGTTGCCGCTACCACTTCCACTTCAGGACGACTCCCATGAACCGCCGTGTGTCGTCGTTGTTTTTCAGGCGGTTCGCAACAACAAGACCCAAACAGATCGACGATTTGCCGGAATTCTCTCCTGCCCCTTCCTTTCGACTGACCACACCCCCAAATCCAAAATGGGAACCGTGTCAAGGCGCTTCGTGCGAGACGGAGCTCGACAAGGCCTGGGCACACGACGTGCACGGTGTGAAGACATGGAATCCCGTTCTGATGCCATCCAGGCAAGTGCATGCCGCTGTGGAATTGAACTTTGTGCATGTGGAATTGACTTTAGGTTTCATATACACAGACGGGTACACTCATTGCTGAACAGTGCGGTCATTCCACGGCCCGTCGCGCTGCTATCGACGGTGTCTACCAAGGGCCGACCTAATCTGACGTTGTCTAGGTGAGCACGTCAGACTACGCGCTTCGTGTGCTAAACTCGGGTCAGTTATTTTTCGCTGGTGGGTTTTATGCTTCTTTCGGTCGCACTCGAACGTTACGTAGTCATTGGGCTACTTAGGTTGCGCACAATCCACCCCTTCTCAGCGTGTCGTTTTCGGTGATGTCGCAGAAATCGGAAGAGAGCCGAGAGAATATATTGGCAAGCAAGGAGTTCACGATCAGTCTTGTGAGCGAGCCGTTTGTGGAAGCGGCAAACGTGGTGGGGACTGATGCACCTGAACACGTGGATATGTGGGCGTTGAGCGGATTAACGATGGCACGTAGCGTGAGTAGAGTGTTGTTCTTCGGAGGCCGGTCTGCTTATTTGCAGTCAGAAGTGCGACCGGGGTGGGTGAAAGAGAGCGGGGTGGGGTTGGAATGCAAGGTATGTGACAAGGATGTGTGGTGGGCTAGAACTGACGGATCATAGCTGTATCACGCGCTCGACATACCTGAACCGGAAAGGGGAAGAGTGGCCCAGACGATGGTGGTGGGACTCATCAAGCGAATACACGTGCGCAGATCCGTGTTGGGCGAGGATGGAACTGTGGACCCGGGGATGCTTCGAGCGGTGACACGAGTGGGAGGTTCAAAGTACGCGCGGATCGGGGAAGGGTTTAACTTGAGGCGATTGAACTGGAGTAAGATGAAAAAGGGGTATTCAAAGCGTTGATATTAGTTTGTCCACGTGTGTTTCTTTGTTCTCGTCCGTCATGGACAACAACGACCCCGCCTCAGTAGCAGAACAGCGCGCCAACGCTGTAGCAAGGCTACGTCGCGCCGCGTCTCTGCCACGCATGAAGGACGGTAGACGTCCACCAATGCACATAGAAGCAGTCAGCGACGGAGAAAATCTCCACCAAGACGAGGACGACGACCAGGACACCCTCGAACCTCCACCACCCGACTCTCCACCACCAGACCACAAGCCCACAACGCCCGAACCATCCGCGTCTGGACGGAAACGTCGTTCTCGCTCCCGCTCCCGTTCCAGGGGATCACGAGACTTCAAGGGCAAAAAGCCGCCGGTCACGCCGAGCAACGACTCCTCCCCAGACGATTCACCACCCTCACCACCCCCCACCGTGCTCCAGACTCCCTCCGTCGTTGCACCGATACCTTCCTACTTTAACACTCCCCCTGCTTCCCGCGTCCTCATGTCCCCCAACTTCCTGTCGCCCGGCACTCCCCTCCTCTATCCCGGCACCTCACCACCCACACCGTTGATGCCCACGCTCGATGCCATACAAAAGGGTCTCTTGCGCTCAAACAGCGTCTCTGCACGCATGCAGGCCCTTCACAAGCTCACAGGTGGCAGCCTCGACTCGCAAGACTCCACGTCTCCGTCTCCTTCTGCATCTCCACAGCCTGGTTTCGTAAAGCTCGGTCGTAACAACACCGTCTCGGGTGGTGAGCGCTCCGCTGCACGCATGAAGCTCTTCACTGCCCTCGGCGAGCGAATCAAAGAGGCGGACGAAGCAGTCACCAGCGGCGGCGAGGAGCGCCCGGTAGCCTCTACCCCCTCAAAGCGGAGGCGACGCCGATCAGCGCGCAACTCCAACAAAGCCACGGCCACCGACGAGTCCGAGGTCTTGTCCACCACTCCAACCCACACTTCCACGTCCCTGCCCTACACCCAACAACCACTCGCAGAAGCCATCCGCACAGCTTCCACAACGCCTATCCCTATCCAGCCGATATCCACGCCTAATATCAATCTCGATGAGAGCATAGCGGAAAGCCGTCAAACTACCCCTGTCCGGGCTGTGCATAATCATTTCAAGCGTAGAAGTATCGTTGTAGAACAGGATGATGATGCGGCCGTCCCTCCGCAGTCTACCTATCCTGACCTTCCCACCACGCCTGCACGTTTATCTCCCGGGCTCGCACAACGATTGCCGAACGCGTCAGATACCCCTTCCGACTCCACTGTTGGCATGCCTCTGTATTTCTCCGCTACACAGCGGTCTCCCTCGAGGCAAGATCTCTTCCCGTCCAGTCCATTTGCAACGCCCCATAAGGAAGTGTCCTTGTCCTCTCGCGACGAGGGGGACGACTTGGAGTCCGAGGAGCCTGAAGAGGTCGTATACCCTGCCGACCATCTTCAGCGATCACCCTACCATGATGCCTTTGACAGACAAATAAGCTGGGTCGCTGACCTAGGTTGGTTTCCTTCTTTCCGTCGTGAATGGCATCGTATTGATATTCCATAGTTCCCGAGTCCAATATCGCTGTCCATAACGAGGATGACGAGGACGAGGAGCAGTTGCGTGGCGTGGTAGAGGAGGATGACGATCAGATTCCTCCAGAATCGCCTTGCGAAGAATCTGGTCCTCAGACCCGGGAATCGTCGCCTCGCGCATCTTCAGATTCCAAGGAACTGGTGGTCGACGTCGAGTCTCCCCCTGAACCTGCGAGCACGCATGAATCTTCGTCACAGACAACCACGGCGAATGCTCCTTCGACGCTTGTCGTCACTGAGGAATCGTCGGATTCCTCACAACCGGCGTATCCTCAACGTCTTTCGGTCGCGTCGCGCATACAGAGCGATCGTTCACCTCTGGCGACAGACTTTGAATTGGACAGTTCGCTCAATGTGCCAGAAACGCCGCTGAAGCGGGAGGGCTCTCTGGGAACATGGAGCAAGATCATCGTCGGTGCTCTTACGAGGAGCAGTTCGAGCAACGGGCGTCGATCTCGGACGAACAGCATCGCTACGCGAGAACGAAGACAAAACACGGACTCGAGCATCAGCCGGGAGAGCGGAGGGAGCTTGGCGAGCCCCAAAGCGGACAAGAACGAACTTGGGTCGACATATCCTCTAGGTTCTCAGCAGCCGGTGATGCAATCCTCATCTGCCTCTACGTCGATGCAGTCGCTGGTATTACCGACGCCACCGAGAACTGGTGCTTCGCCGATTCCGGTGACTTCCAATCTCGATCTCACCAAATATAATCAGGATGCCAAGTTATTTCCGTTCCCTGGGATCTTCCCTGGGATTAAGAAGCTCGAGGAACAACGCATCAACAGCCGGAATCGTCGGGGACTGTCGATTTCGTCGTCTACTCCAGATATCGTCCTGTCTCTCCACGGGAATGAAACCGAGATACCACTACCCTCGAGCGCGTCGAGCAATACCCCTTCTAATTCTCCTGATGCCAAACGAGATCGTGTTCTTGCACATCAAGCGTCGGATACCCACCTTCTTCCCAAATTTAAGAGCCAGAATTCCCCTTCGCTTTCGACTGCACCCTCGTCGTCGTCCCACGATCTCAATGGCAGGCAAATAATACCGCCAAATTCGGTCGCGTTGAAACCGCTCCCAACCAACCGCGAGGGCGTCCGCAAGTGGCTCAGCAATAGATTCGGGTCATCAACGCCGACTTTGGTAACTAGCTCGCTCGCTCCGGCTGCTCAAACTGTTCGTCCCACCGTACCCTCCAAAAAGCCTTCTCTTTCTGAAATACTAAGATGGAAAAAGGACAGCGACTTGACTTCAGACTGGGAAGACATTGGTTCTCCGGAGAAGTCGAAAACGCCAACGAGCAGTACCAATGGGACTCTGTCTCTTGGCATGTCACAGAATGGAGAGCTTTCTCCGGTCAGCTCGAATGGATATCCTGTACACGAGGACGCGCAAAAGACGCCCCGAGCAAGCAAGATCTCCAAGTCAGGTAGTATCATCTCTCCCTCGCCCGTCGAACCGTCGGCGCCCTCTGCTTTGGGTAGTTTAACGTCTCCTCCTACCCCATCACCGCCAGAGCCTGCGCCGTCATCTACGCCTGAGCCTTGGTCATCCTTGTCCGATTATCCCAATCCAACCACCTCGGAGTCGTCTTCAAACACGTCCTCGCAGTACTCAGAGTTCCCTTCCAAATCCGCTGTCATCATGGAACGTCTTGACGAGATGCTGGGGCGTGGACCGAAGAGCTCCGTCTGGCCGTCAGCGATGGACGACCCTCCTCGCAAGTTGCTGTTGGCAGCGCCTGTCCTCCAAGTCGTCAACTCTGATACGGTCAAGGATCGTTTCCTTTTCCTCTTCAGCGACATCTTCGTCATTGCCAAACCCATTCTTCAGGACCCAGACGCTTTGCTCGAGCTGACGAAGCCGAACCCTTCGGACAGAAAGTTCGTCGTGAAGAACGTCGTGCTGATCCGCAATCTGCGCTTTAGCGGCGAACGTGAAGAGCCTCAATCACGCAACGTACCGCGCAATGCTCTCACTCAGGCCTTCGTCGAGCAATTTGCCAACGACGCCGATCACGCCATCGTGTCTTTGTTCAACAATTTGGGGCAGCCCGATGACCCCGTGGCGTTGGCACAGTTGTTCTTCCGTACGCCAGAGATTGATCGCGCACAGCTCGGTGATTATCTGTCCAGGAGGACATCACGTGTCGTTCTCAAGCACTACCTCGATGTGTTTGGGTTCACCGGCATCAGGGTGGACAAGGCGTTGCGCATCTTCCTGCAGACCATTAACCTTCCGACACGCTCCGCGCAGGGAATTAGTCCCCTAGATATCCTGCTCGATTCCTTTGCCAGTCGGTGGTACGATGCCAACGGGAAGCAGGTTGCGTATGACAAGGACCTGGCCTATAGGTTTTCGAGGGCGATCGTTCAGCTCAACGAGGTTTTACACGGTGGAATATCACAGGAACCTGGCTCGACTAGATATGTTGGGAGGAACGTTACTGTCAGGGACTTTTTGGATGCATTCCGGCGTCACGATCCTCGTGGGCTGTTGTCCGATGACACGCTCGGCGACGTCTACGAGTCCATCTACCGCGAGCCGCTCACCCAAGCACGCCACCCGTCTTCCAGTGGACCGCCGGAGATCACCGTCACCTTCAAGCGCGCACTGCCTTCGCGTCTAACTTACAAGGTGCAATCTGAGCCGGTGGTCATACGCATCCCTCAGATCGACCCCAATTTCACGATCGAGCTGTTCGGGCACAGTCTCGCCTTCGATCCGCCCGTCCTCTCGTTTGCCAAGTCATCGGAGGCGTCTTTCCGGGTGACAGGGACGTTGTTCGGTCTGACGACAATGTTGTTGTTGCGTTCCGGGTCAAACGCTCTGCTCTACGCCGGCCTTCCACCGAGCTGCCCCATTTCTGTGGAGCGCGCCTTCATGCGGAATACATTCCAGGTCGCATTCCTAAACTACAACAACATGCCGCGAAGATACATGTTTAGCTTCGCCGATCCGCTCGTCCGCCACGAGTGGGCGACCTCGTTGAAGAGATTGACGGAAGCGTCGACGAGTGTTTCCTCCGCAGGACCGACCGCATCACTGTTCCAAGCCAGATTCGCTCGGGCCGTTGGTGATATTGTGTTCAGGGTGTTACAGGAGACTCTGATTGGTCCGGGAGCCTTTTCTGTCCAGGCATCGTCGGGAAAGCTGAATAGCGCGCTCAAGCGCCTCGACCCCGCTTCGCAGTTTTCGTTGTCTTCTCGCGATATCATCGGATCTTCTGATCTCGTGCGGTCGAAGTCGAGGAGTAAGGTGTACCTTCTCCACGGACCTGGGAAACTTGAGGCCCCTTCCCACTCGAGAAGTAGCAGCGAGGACGATGGGAATGGGAGCGATCCACGGTCGCGAGGAGAGGAACGGCTATGGTCCGGAAAAGATTTGGAAACGTTTTGCCAGCAAAATAGCTCGATTGCGCAAGTGGTCGAGTTGTTGCTGCCCACGATTTCCAATTCTATTCAATCGCAATAATACTTTTTTACTTGTTGGTAAGTCGTTTGCACCTTTCGATTCGGGCACGGCGTTGACGATTATCCATGTTAGGTTTCTCAGTCTCGTTATCGATCCGAGTCTGATCTATATCTATCATCGCTATCCCTTTTACTTAGTCACATCAACTCATTAGTCCATTCATCCGTTTTGCCAAGGGACACTTGTCATGTCCACGTCATCAATGCATCTGCTCTCTCTCTTTTTTTTCCTTCTTTTCTTTCACCCGGTTCTTTTTTTCCCCTGTCAGCATCATTTCTGGTTTTTTTAATAATAATATGAATGGAAAAGTTGGTCGGTTTTAGAGGTGGTGAAATGACACGACCGAATCGGGACCTGCGAACTTGAACACGCGCAGGGTGCGTTACTGGATTTGCCCTAGTCTACACGCCCCGTGTGGGTACACCCACCACCCTTTGCTCTTCGACACGTCCTGGCTCTTCACTCTAACTAGCTTGTCGGCCACCATGGCAAGATCTTACGCCGACGTAAACGCCTCCCTGGGAAGCTCTTGGCACGACTATGGTCTGTACCGACACTGTTTGCTTGACGGTGACGTCTACAAGCCAATAATAACCCCCGTTTCCAACAGAGAATTTCGACATCGAGTGGAGTTCACCGGATCGTTATGAGATCATCGAACGTATTGGCGGAGGAAGGTATTCAGAGGTAAGGAAACCATATGTACACCGCCCATGCGAACGCTCCAACTCATCGTTCGATCACACACACACACACGCGCCCGCGGTGCGCAACCGAACAGGTCTTCAAGGGCATCGACGTGGTCAATTCGGAGACGTGCGTCATCAAAGTTCTCAAGCCGGTCGCCCCGAAGAAGATCAAGCGCGAGGTCAAGATCCTCCGCAACCTGACGGGGGGCGCCAACGTCGTCGCGCTGAGGGACGTCGTCCGGGACCCCTCCGAGCGCTGTCACAGTCTCGTGATGGAGCACGTGGAGAACGTCGAGTGGCGGGTGCTCTTTGCGACGTTGAGCGAGCTCGACGTCAAGTATTATACATTTCAGCTGCTCAAGGTGTGTGTGTGTGTGTGTTTCCGTGGACGAGCGCTAACTTGGTGAGCGGTTCACAGGCGTTGGATTTCGTGCATTCGAGGGGGATCATGCACCGGGATGTGAAGCCGGGGAACGTGATGATCGATCACCGACGTCGAAAGGTGGGTATTTTCTCTCGTCTTGAGGCGTCGTTGAGAATCTTCTTTTTTTATTATTATTACTCTTTTTCCTCGATTGGACGATACGCCAGTTGAGACTGATCGATTGGGGACTAGCCGAGTTCTATCACCCCGGCACGCCCTACCACATCCGAGTCGGGTCTCGCTATTACAAGGCGCCTGAGCTGCTCGTCGGGTACAAGCAGTATGACTACAGCCTGGATATTTGGAGCGTGGGATGCATGCTCGCGTCGATGGTGAGTAAACGTCATCAGGACTCTGGGCGTAAACTTTGGTTGGGGTTTACATACTCATACTTGCATAAACGTCAGATTTTCCGCAAGGAGCATTTCTTCCGTGGAGCGGACAACGATGACCAATTGCTCAAGATACTGAGAGTCCTTGGTACGGATAGCTTTGATGCGTGGCTGAGGACGCATGGCATACCCTTTGAAACCGATCTCGACAGTCTTTTGCAAGTGTGAGTGGACCTTGACTGCATTTCGTTCTCGAGCTGACGCGACCCCCCTCTTTCAAGATACCCCAAACAACCCTGGTCACGTTACGTTAGTCCCGACAACCACCACCTAGTCACCGCCGAGGCATTGGACCTCTTGGATAAACTTCTTCGATACGATCACCAGAAGCGGCTTACAGCGCGGGAAGCCCAAGGCCATTCCTATTTCAGTAAGCGCCCCATCACATATTCGCTCGCTTCAAGCAGTGTTTTACATTACATTTTGAACAGATTTGGTCAGACTCGAGGCAGCCTCCCAAAAGGAGGATTCTGCCGAATATATCAGCGATTCCGGTTTCTGCTCCATGTAAACGATCAACCGATCTGTGTTTCCTCTCCCCCTTTTTTTCCCCCTTCTTTTTACTGTAATATCGTCGAAGGTCGCAGGGTCGACGGATGTAGGCTTTCACATTAGTATTACTTTGGGCAATTGTTGTGTAGTAGTAGATATGGTCGTGGCGATACATGCACTAATAATCAATCGACCACTGGGATGGTTTTTGCTGTGCGTGAAATCGGATTAGGCAAGGGACGAAGCGGACCAACGTGTCGGTGCCGTGGAGTGATCCGGCAAAAACTGGCACAATGAGGCCGAGTACGTAGGCAAACACGCAGCGGCCAGGCATGTCTTCTGGCGCGTGTCAATCATGCCATGGCAAGGTGTTTGGCCGCCAGTCCAAGATATAACAGAAACCCTGGCCAGCGTGCACCCCTGAAACCACACATTTCTCTTTCGTGTCGACAGGTACCTTGTGTATTTTTTTTTCTTCTTTCCCCAGCGATAGCTGCGTTTTGCGATGGGAGCAGGCTGCCAGTATCGTTCGCGAGCGACGAACTCGCCGACGTATGAATATTATTATGCGCCGTGCGCTCGCCCGAAGACGAGCGACGGAAACGCACCACCGTTTTCCATGTCCCTACCACGCTTCCCTCTGCGGCCAAACGTGACGTATCGCTGCGAACCCACTCCTCCCGACCCCGCGGCACACTGGAAGCGTGCGTCACAGGACCGTCCTCCACCGTCATCGCCGACGAGGGTGGTAGTCCGAGATCCAGACGCATTCAAACCTCAGGCTGTGCACAAGCAGAGCATCGAAGAGTGGGTCGACGAACAGATCCATCTGACGGACCGCTCCAACTTGAACGTGAACCAGGAGCGGAGGGTGTGGTCGACGGTGATGGGGAAGGAGGAACTGCGGCAGCGGATGCGGGACGAGCTGGTGTACGAGTACGAAGCGGAAGCGCACAAGTGGATGAACCGGGAGGCGGAGATGCGGAGACGGGCGCAGGAGCGGGAGCGGGAGGAAGTGCGGCGACGGGTCGTGCAGGAAGACATTCGAAGGATCCAGGTTCGGGTGCGGCAGAGACGGGACAGCGAACGGGAGGTGATTGCAGAGGAGCGGAGACGGAGCGTGGAGAGGGCTCAGGAGAAGGCGCGGAAGGAACAGGCGCGGGTGGAACGGGCTGTGCAAGAGGCGTGGCAGACGTACGAGTCGCGGTGGGCTACCTTGTCTGCCCCCTCCTCCGCCTCCTCCTCCTCGTCCGAGCCGCTCGTATTCCGAGATATTCCCTGGCCGGTGTTAGCCGAGCCTGTGCGCGCGACGGAGCTGACGCCCGACCACGTCACCGAGTTCTTGTTGCATCCGGCGCATTCCCCCAATCATTCGCGACGCGATCGGATTCGTGCTGCGTTGCTCCGCTGGCATCCGGATAGATTCCGTCGTATCCTCAACAGAGTTGTCGAATCGGAGAGAAGCGAGGTCGACGAGTGTGTAGGCCTCATTGCTAGGTGTCTGAATGGGCTGTTGGCGAAGGAGGGAAAATTGCTACAACAGGTGAGTTCTCGAGAGTACGGAGCGGTCGCCGATCTGTTGCTCAATCGATTTCTAGGCCAAATGATGAATTCGCTCGACTGTGAACATGTTTTGCAAAGCATACCTATATACCACCTAGAACTTGTCGTCGTCGCGGGGCCATCAGTTTTTCTGGCGGTGCCGGGAAACTTTGTTGATAGGAAATCGGGTTAATTATTTGCAAATGTACTCACTGCTAGCACTTGTATGATATCTGTATTACATGGATGTTCACGACGAAAACTGGATTGTAGACTCTTACTCGCTTCAAGTTGGACAAAGTTGGTAGTACCGAGATATGCATTTTGGCAAGCGGCGACTGAACACAGGCCCATACATGGAATTACAATACTTCTCTTCGGCATCTAGGACTTTAGTCCTCTCATTGCTTCTGAGTCAAGGCAGTATGGTATCTTCAATCTGTTTCCATCATAGCTGCTGCTTCCTCATCCTCATCCTCCTCCCC
>JBBPLL010000300.1:0-35507 GCA_038089755.1 Leccinellum rugosiceps | reverse complement strand
TCAAATTTGTGATATCTTGCTATCTCTAATGGATTTACAGTATATTATAAGATTACCTTTGAGAGTAGCCTTAATATTTTTGAATATACATTACAAATACATACATACATACTGTCATATGCTAGTGCACATTTCATAGACCCTTTGAAATGCGCGGTAGAGCCTAGTAAATCAATGGCATAACCTGGCATAACCCTAACAGAATTACAAAAAGTACCTAGTATCACAGGGATGTATCTTACAGCTTTGCCTTCAGTTTTGCCTTGAGCTTGAGCTCCCGAGCACGGTCACGCAACACACGACGAAGCAATTTGCCACTCGGATTCTTGGGAATCGAATCCACCAACTCCACCCCTCCTGCAAGCCACTTATACGCCACCTTATTGTCTGCCACAAACTGTTGTTCTATCATCAGAATTATTCCACAGAAATAGATATAACACAAACCTTGATGATCGCAGCCTTCACTTTCTCCATCTCCTCAGGGTTCGCTGTGATGCGCTCCACAACATGCGCACGGAGAACAACAAACGCCATCGGTACTTCACCATTGTAGTCATCTGGAACAGCTACGACACACGCGTCAGCGACTTCAGGTATGCCCAGCAAACAGCCTTCCAGTTCGGCAGGCGCTACTTGGAACCCCTTGACTTTGATTATTTCCTGCAAAACACCTCAGCACAGGTGGTCTACTGTCGAGAACGAAATGAAACAGACTTTGAGACGATCAATGATGAACACCTCCCTGTCCTTGTCGATGATCACTTTGTCGCCCGTTCGGAGCCACCTATCCCCCATCCTCCCATGTCAGCATCACGATTCAACTAGACTATCCAGACACCAAAGCATTTACCCATCTACAAAGGTTTCCTTCATCCTACAAGCCATTCAGCTGGAGCTACATCAAGATACGAGCCAACTCACGCCTCCTCGTTGTTCCAATACCCAAGTGCTAGCGAAGGTGTCTTGACATACAGCTCGCCGGGCTCATTGAGGCCAGCAAGCGTCCCGTCCGGTTTCACGACGCAAGCAGTGACACCCGGGATGAGCTTTCCACTACTTCCTGGCACACCAATTCTTGTCTCCGTAGAAAATATGGTGATCGTGGCACATGCCTCGGTCATTCCTATGACAGACCTTCTCGGCTTGTGAATGCCAACGAGCGAGAGAATGCCACTTACCATAGCCTTGGCCGATCTGCGCGTTGGGTAGGACCTTCACGAGCTGGTTCATGAGCTCCGCAGACAAGGGCGCTGCACCAGATATCACATATCTAATGCCTGAAAGATCGTAGTCTTTGGTCGCCGGATGCTGATCTCGTTCAATCACTGTCAGCAATGGCAAATGTTGAAACTTACCTTGCAGAGCAATACAACTTGAGGGGGAACAACCCTACGATGGCTCATTAGTAAAGCAAGCGCCAAGAGATAGCAAGATTACATCAGGAGGGTGATCTTGTGCCGACAGATGCTCTGCAAAAAATCCACAAAGCTAAACTTTGGGATGACTACCAACGTCACCTGGGATTTAGGGTTATCAAGATGCTGTCACCTGCAAAAAAAGGAAGACTGTACACCACAGAACACCTGAAAGTGTAACTTGGATTGCACGTCAATCATATGACATGTCATGCGCAAAGTTCGTGAGGCTTACCGAGACCACGAAACCATACATATCTTGACAAGCAACGTGTCAAAGCGGTTCGACCAAGAAAAGATTAGAGATCTACTCACGGTAGAATGGCATCACTGGACCATTGCTCAGTAAAGACTGAAGCTCAGAAGTTGGCCTGACTCACCCGCGGCTGATACATCCCCAAGGCGGTACCTCTGATCCTCCCATGCACAGGCGTTTTGATTAATCTTGTGATGAATTGCCGTCTGAACAACGTTTACGACCACTCCATAATGTGAAATCGCCACAGCCTGAGTATCCTGCATCAATAGCATGCTCGACACATCAACGCATACGCCCTTACCTTGGGCTTGCCAGTCGTACCACTCGAGAAGCTGAGAACGGCGATCTTGGACTTGGCTTCGCCCGGCTGAAGCCTGGGCTCGACGAAACACTGGTGCATTCTCAGGCCCTCCTGTATGAGCTCGTCCAACGTAGCCGTGGTATTCCCAGTGACGTTGCCGAACGTGACGACACGCGTCTCTGACAAGCCTGCTTCGCGGGCGGCGGTCAGGGCAGTGCTCAAAGAGATTGGGTGGGTAATGACGAGGCTCGGGCTCGCGGTCTTCATTTGGTACAGCAGCTCCTCGGTGGTGTATGCTGGATTTGCGGTTCTGCGTCATGTTCATGGTCACATGGGTAAAGGGCCGGAGGACGAAATGCGACCAACGAGACGATGGCACCGAGTCTATGCGTCGCCCATACTGCCGACGGGTAATCTGAACGAAACGATGATCATCTCTTCATTTTTACTGCCCAAGGAAACCCACATACCAACGTGGTTCGGGCTGAATATTACCACTGATGCGCACGCTCAGCAGGCGGAAACGATCGAGCAAAGTAAACATACCGACGTCATCGTCCTCTACGTAAAGCACATGGCGTGAGAGGTCACACAAAACGATACAAACACAGTCGACACTCACTGATCCCATAGCGAGCGCTGAGCGCATTCGCGAGTCCAAACGTCCGTGCACGTAACTAGGATGCACGATCAGGATCGATGTTTCATCCGACGAGTATTTAACCACCCACCTCCTCGAGATCAAAGCGTCGGCCGGACGCATCATCGATCAACCACGGGATGCCAGCGGGGCGTGCAGGCCGGAGAGGGTGGTGCGAATCAAGAAAAAATTGTGGGATTGTCTGGTCATCAGGAACAAAACAGTCGATGTCGCCCTCAGCTATCTGGTTCATTTTGGCGGGGAATGAAAGGAAAAGAAGTCAAGAAAGGATGCGACCGAGAATGAGACAAGGCGCAACGTTGACTTAAACATAAGAAAAGTCAAGTACCTTGCACTGCCGAGACCAGGTACTCACTGCGATGCGGTGGCGTACAGCACTGAGTCGACATACGGCGTCGCTACAAGTTGCCGAGGTAGATTCGATGTCGAACGTAGATCACACTGGTCAGCTACGAACGCACGGTACATAGTGATGAGGCATACCTGAAAAGACTCCCGAGTACTCAATGACTTTCCAAACTGCGCTAATCATGATGGAACACAGATAACCTACACAACCCGGAAGGGCATTACAAAGTCCTTATAATCTTTCCTTTTTACACACCGCCCCCACTCAAGATATACTCTATCGCAGCATGGACGTTGCCACCGGTGGCAAGAAGTGCACGCACATTCTGAGCCGCGTTGGTAAAACCCATATCTTGCAGTTGCTGCCCAAACAACGTCGAGAAGAGCGAAACGTCAGATACTTCATGATTCACTGCTACAAACTTGAGACAAACCTGAAGTTGGACCTGAAACCGCTCTTCCGGCGGTCTGGCATCCGCGGGAGCGGCGGCAGCAGGCACTGCACCAAATGGGCCAAACCCCCCACCGAGACCGCCTCCAAATGGGCCCGCACCGAGGAGGGCTTGTAACAGTGCAGGATTAGGTAGGCCCCCGCCAAGACCATCGCCGGGGTTAGTACCCGTACCAATCGCGCCAGGTTGTGTCGTCGCGGATGGTGACGTGGGATTGGTCATACCCGTGCCAGTCACGTTAGAGGGGATTCCCGGGGCTGGGAAAGCACCCGGAAAGGCTCCGCTGGCACCTCCAGGTCCAGCCCCGCGCATCATCGCCGACATTCGCATCATGGTATTCAGCGTCTCCGGGTTTGACCTATTCGATTGATGTGAAAAATGGATCGGCATAGACGCACAAAGAACGGTACGGACACCATTTGTCTAAACTGGTCGCTTTGGAAGATCTCTCTGATTTGGGGTCCCATCGAGGCTAGTTGCGGGTTGAGCGCGATGATCTGGTCAAGGATGGCGGGATTCGACATGAGTGAAGACATTTGTTGTAGGAACTCGGGCGATTGCATCATGTTTTGAAACTGAACAACTAACGTCGGTCGATCGTGGATGGCACTCGCGAGATAACTACGCACCACGTTGGGGTCGTTTTGGTTCACGCCCATCTCCGCGAATGGGTTCAACCCAGCCATGGCCCCGTGGCCCATGTAGCTGTTGAGAAGGGTTAGTGGATCGGACGGGTTCTGGCCAGCTTGCATGGTGGGGATATGCTGAGCAGGTGGTGCGGATGAGCTAGTAGCGGGTGCTGCACGTGCCGTTCCCTTGACCATGTGGACAGTATGTGACGACTGGATCTTGTACGCCGACAGCTGGTCTTCGTCCTGGAAGCGATCAGGTGAGTGGTATCCAAGATCGGTGAGATACCACGCATCAGTACCTTGAGCACTCTCCCTGATCAAACGGTGGTCAGACTCGAGATCTGACAGTGCGAGGTACACGTACCGGAGTATATCAGTCTCTGTCGATCAGCTTCCACGTCCGACTTCTCGGCGATGGCACGCTTCAGGTCGAGGACGGTCTTGTCTAGGCTGATCGATATCTGGATCTTGAGCTCGCTAGGGCCTGGATGGGAAACGTTAGAAAACGAAAGTCAAGTAGAAGGTAGACGAACCCTTGACGTTGATATGAATTTCATTGTCGGCCATGGTGAAAAGAAGAAAGATCAAGTGCCACAACACAGCCCCCCGTAGTAACTTATCTCTCCATCATCATGTCCTGCGACGATTGCTTCAAGACCGTCCCCCACGTCGGCACACCCGTCGGGCGCTCAGAGACTATCGCTGGCATAAACACGTACATCTCTGAGCCCACCACGACCACTGGGCAGAAGAAGATCCTGCTCTACTTTGCGGATGTGTTCAGCCCGTTCTACATCAACAGCCAGCTCATCCAAGATTGGTTTGCTTCCAAAGGTTTTTTTTTTGATTACAACCTCCCAGTAGTTCCGAGCTAACAACACACAGGTTACACCGTCCTCGGCATCGACTACTTCTTTGGCGAAAGGCTAGAGGAGTTGAAGAAACAGCCCAGCTTTAACACAGGCAGCTGGATTGCCAAGGCTGCCCCTCGAGCACGCGAGTCCGCCCCAAGGTGGGTCGAGGCAGTCAAGCAACGCTACGGTCAGAGAAGAATCCCATCCCTACCGTGTCGCAACTGAATATCGGGAGCAGGCTCGGACGTGAAATATTTTGCAGTTGGTATGCCAAGCCCCTTGCCTTCCCTCGTTATACTACCCAGATCACCTCCAGGATACTGTTTCGGGGCCCCGTACGTCTTCGCGCTTGCCAACGACCCGGCGTTCAAGCTCGCAGCAGGTGAGCCATCTTTCCTCCGACAGCGGTATTGTTCCCATCTTTGACCTCTATCATTCACAGCCGCCGTCGCCCATCCCTCCAGACTCTACGACGGTGCGACCAAACAGCTCGATGCACCGCTCATCGAGAACTGCGTCGGTCAGAGAACACGCTCTCATTCGTGAAAACGTACCCTGACGACACATTCCATCAGCGCCCATCGCCTTTGGCTGTGCAGGTGATAATGACTCATCTCTTGATTGTCATCCTGCGACTCGAGCGGCCCTAACTGATGATCGCTGTTGTATCTAGAAACCGACATGGCCTTCCCTACCGAAGCGCGTCGCCAGGCGGAAGACATCCTCATCAAGAACAAGGCGCAGTATTACTTCCAAGTCTTCAGCGGTACCACGCACGGGTTCGGCACGCGTGGCGACCTCTCGGACGATACCCAGCGTACGTTCTTCATACAGTCTCCTCCGTTTCTCGTAATAGGCCCATCGTCATTTACCCTTACAAATTTCTCTCTTTTTCAGGCTTCGCAAAAGAGGAGTGCGCACGTGGATTCTTGCAGTGGTTCGAGAGATTCGCGGCGTAGCAATACTTACGTGGGCGCACTTATAAAGTAGCGGTCGTTTTCATCAAGTACTGATCATCATATCATCAAATCGTTGTACGATAACCCATTATGCAACCCCTCGCGTCTTAGCAATCAATTATGTACCATACTGTAAGCCTTGTTCGGTTAGCTGGTTGCTCGTAATACGCATGATGAATTTCTTTCATCGTGGCAGTCGAAATAAAAACGGCCCCATCCGCAGCCAGCAGCTCAACATCTCACTCACAAGCACTGGTACTTACATACGCACTCATACAATGTCGAAAACGCTCGCAAGTCTCCCCACGTCGTGCTGGCATCAGCGGACTCAGACACGCAGGTACCCCTGTTGGTCGCATCGAGTCCCTCGGCGGGCTCGACACCTACATCTCAGAACCCCCTGAATAACCAGCTGCTTGAAGAACTACTTTGCATCGTGCGGTACTTTGCGCGCTCGCGCTCGAACGAAACGGACAATGTCCGGGGGTTGGAATTGAGTTCTGCAGGATTCATTGTGCTCGGACCAGACTGTTTGTTTGGAACGCACTTCCAGGACTTGCCAAAGGACATCGACTCGATGGCTTGGAGTTCCGGGGCGTTCGCCCCCGCGATGGAGGTGTTTCCAGAGTGATTTGATGTCAAGGCGACGTACGGTGAGCACACCCGCTCGAAAGGCGCAAATTCATCCCATCTATGGTCCTCATCGTTTCCGTTTCCGTTTTCGTTGCTCGTTAGGCACTGAGACGACAAAGTACACTGCAGTCGGTTCGTCCCTCGCTATCCAAGACAATCAACACATGTTGAGTGAATGTCTCTCCAGGATACTGCTTCGGCGCACCATTCATGCTTGATCTAGCTGCAGAGGGGACCATCGTCGCAGGTAAGGATCTCTTATTGTTTGATGAGGCAAAAAAAACACTGATGAACACGCACGTCCTTATAGGCGCAATCGCCCACCCCTCCTTCCTCGAGGAGAGCCATCCGAAAAGGTTACCCGTACGTCTTCTGCGTACGTCCTTCCAATCGCTCCGGGCTCATAGTATCCCCATCCCGACAGGCCCCATCCTCTCGGTGTATCCTTTAGCGTAGAACTGACCCATTGTACGATAGAGGTGAACTGGAGCTTCTCGCTTGAGAATCGACGACTTGCAGAGGACATCCTGGTACGTAACAAGTCGACCTAGTATTCTCGGGCGTTTCGCACGGGTTCGCTGTGCGCAGGAACATGGATGTGCCCCACGAACGTGAGCGTTTTTTTTCTTCCCGTGTAATATTTGAGACGACGGCTATTCTGTCTTGAACAGGTTGGGCAAAGGAGAGTGCACGCGGAATCAAGGAATGGTTTGCCCAGTTTTCGGCATGAAAAACAGTGTGCTATAATTGTAAGATGAGCTTTGGACAAGTAGTAAGACGGTATACCGGCACGAGTATATAAAGGAAAACGTTATTCATTGTCGAAGGAGGCGAATTGGGCGTCCAGTAGAAAACGAGAAGCACCATCCACTTGATATCCATGCGATGGTGCAGAATGGAAAAGATGCTGAGAAAGTTTCCACTTTTTTGTTCCGTGGTAGCCTGTTTGAAATCGAGTTTTGACCTATGATGCATGTCGGGTAAAACATTGCTTTTTCAGCCGTACTTCGACCATGATCTGAGAAGGTATGTCGATGGTTACGTCAGGACTCATAGGGCTTTCTACTTGACTTGATGAATCCACCAAGTTCGAAATTCGAACTTGAGCATGTATGTATACGTCCAATTTTTTCTACTTCCTTAGGTCTTGGCTTTCTTCGGGATCATGACATGAGAAGCCAGAAACGACAGCGTAATCGTCCTTGATGCTGGCATCACTGGCATTCAGCCCTCCTGAGAGGCCCGTCCATTTTGGCGACGTTCCAAGCCGAAGCGCTGCCGAATTGCACATCCAACTAGTTGACATTGGCATACAGATTCAATAGAAACTCTGTGCTAACCACGCATTTCAGATCATTGGGGGTAAGTTGGAAGATGGACACAACTTTACTGAAGGACAAAATTCCCAGAATTCGTATCGAGAGTGGGGAGAAACCTGGTGAGCACTTGAAGTGTAAGTGCGTATCCAACCAGTACACTGGACTCGGTTACCAAGGAGTTTCAGAGCGACGGAACTCTTCCACATCAGACGTTTGTTCCTCTGGAACTTATCAGCTAGCGAGTGTTCCAACACCTAGCTATAAGTCCCTCATGCAAGTACTGGCATTTCCAAGTGCTGATTTATGAACTTCGCTGTGAATCTAGCCCGAACGCCGACCCCAAGATGTATGTCACAGCATTGTCACCTTTGTAGGGTATTTTGTATAGTCACAACACCAGCTTTTGTGAACGACCAACTCTATTGGTCAGTGCATTACAGACCACGCTTTCACCTCATTGTTGATGTTGCTCGCATCGTTCGTACCGCAGAAATTTGCCTGCTCGAGGTGATCGAGGCGCATGGCCCGGAGATCCTGGAAATGACCCTGGATATGGTAGCCAAGCCACATCGTCACGACTCCACTTTTGACACGAGCACCTGGCCTTCAGGGCTGCGGAATCATATTGATTACTATTGTAGTATATCCTGTGACTTCTCGAGTGAGATATCAACGTTTTTCGGATTCACCATCACTGATCTTTGTTAGCCGAGGGATGGGCGCCATTTTGAACTAATAACTTGAAGAAGGCTTGATTTTCTGGTCCGTCTGAGCCCGTGGGCCGTGGTCTCGACCAATGGCCCGGATTGGGTGAAGTGCCACGGGTGTGTTCATATCCATAAGGCCACTTTTCACATATCTTATCGGGAACTTTTCGATTGCTCCCGTAACTTCAGGCTGTTTATCGTTCACACTGCAGCCTGGCTGTTCACTTGACAGGCACAGATTATCGATATTGGTCCAATGTCACCTTACGCGGTGGCTTTTGGGCCCATCGCCTGATATGTAATAAGTAAACTTCTTGATAGCCTAAAATAGATCGCGTGCATTCCGCGCCCTGCGGTCATTGACCGCCACGTCTCCGATCATCCGGTACTTGGCGACTAACCCTTCCCGACCCTTTCCACAGTCACATCTACTCAGCTTGTACTTCGTGCCAATCTCGTCCTCTCTCCCGCTCCCTCAACATGACCAAGGAGGCCAGTCAAGAGTCCGATGATCGGGAAAAGGGCTTCCCACCTTCTCGTACTCGGTCGTACGCAGTCGAGGAAGCACCTGATACCGTTATTGCAAGCCGTTTCGGTGTCTTTGGCCCTTTACTCTCCAAGCTCTTCGACAACGGTGTTGAAGCAAGAGGCATCGAGCGCGTCCCAGAAAACCAGAGGGAAACGAAAAACATCTTGAACAGGTAAGCGTTCACTATGGGATGCGAGTAATGTGCTCACTATCGCCTGCAGTCTGTTTATGTGGTGGTATGCCACATTCTCGTCTTGATATTTCTTTGTACCTCAGCAATGTAACAGGTCGGTAAATATGGTGCTTACGACCATACCTATAGGTGTTTTGGCACAGTTCGCTTTCACTCTTACCCTACCGTAAGTCTATCAATCAATCACTTGGCTTGGCTTACACTCAGCCCATCCTAGCCACGCATTTGCAACTATTTTTTGCTTCGGTGCTCTGGGTAGTATGGCAACTGCCTTTATTGCCACCCTTGGTCCACAGACTGGCTTGCGTACAATGGTCATCGCCCGTTATAGCTCAGGGTACATCGGGGGCATCTTCTATTCTGTCCTCAACATCCTCACCCAGTAATTCTTCTTTTCTGAGAAAGTTACTCACTCCAGTGACACTTGTCCTTAGACTCGGATTTTCCGTGCTCGCCGTCATCCTTGGCGGTCAAACCCTCTCTTCGATCAACACACACAATCTTCCGCTCGTTGGTGGCATCATCATTATCGGTGTCTGCTCCCTCGTCCCTTGTTTTGTCGGCTACAATCTAGTCCACATCTACGAACGGTATGCCTGGATAGTCATGCTATTCATCGTATGTTGTCTCTACGGACTCGGCGGGAAAGCTGGGTATGACGTGAACGCGCAAAAAGAATTAGAAGACACAGGAAGAGCCCTCAGTTCTGACATTCTCAGCTACGGTGCAATCATCTTTGGGTCGGTAGCAGGCTGGGCACCCATCGCCGCTGACTACAATGTTCGCCTGCCAGCCAACACGAATCCATGGCGGGTATTCTGGTTGACATTCTTTGGCTTGTTCCTTCCGATAGTTTTCACCGTGATGCTCGGTGCTGCATTGATGACCATTACTGATCCCGCCTATGTCGAAGCTTTGGGTTCGAGCGGGGATACCGGTGCACTGATTGCCCAAGTCTTATCGCCTTGGGGAGGTGGAGGAAAGTTCCTTCTAGTGCTACTAGCACTCAGCGCCATGTTGGTCTTTCTCTTCTTATCCGGACCCCATGCTTATATGTTCACGATGAAAGTTCCAACAATATTCCAAACACATACTCTGCCGCTCTCTCCATACAGGCGCTCGGTCGTCCCTTTGCGATCGTGCCCCGTTTTCTATGGGTTTTCGTCGTTTTCATCGTCTATACTGTCGCTGGTGTTGCTGGGCGAGAACATTTCAGCGCAATCCTCACTGACTTTTTGTCCGTATTGAGTTATTGGACGACGTTCTTCATCGTCATCGTTGCAGAGGAACATTTCATCTTCCGGCGTAGAGGGGGGGTGTTAGGGGGATACAATTTGGATGACTGGGACAACCCTATCAAGTTCGTGCCTCTCTTTCGTTCCTGCTGATATTGCAACGAGACGTGCTGATGTGGTGGTTTTTTTCCCCCTCAACATCTTTGCCTCATGTTGACCATACGCTCGATTCGATTCGGTCCCCCCTCCTCATAAATCCCAGACTTCCTATGGGCATCGCGGGCATCTTGGCGTGCTGTTTCGGTATAACCGGTGCAGTGGTCGGCATGTCGCAAGTGTGGTACATCGGGCCGATTGGGAAACTGGCCGGCGCGGCATACGGCGCCGATCTTGGATTCGAGGTAGGACTCGTTTCTTTTTCGGTGGAGGTCCTCCAGCACATGCGCGCATCGCTGACTTTGTCACCCTGGGGTTGCATGCATAGCTCTCAGCTGTATTTGCAGCAGTGACGTTCCCACCTTTGCGATGGTTGGAGATTCGCTTGACTGGGAGGTGACCGGTGCGCGCCCGAGCCTCGAGATCTTGCAGTTGGGCAGTGGCAGGTGGCACGCGGACAGTTTATTTATTACTTCACATTTCGAGTTTGAAGTTCGCGAAGGCAGTGTAGCCATTCTGTCGCTAGTCACAGTGCCCCTCGATGAGTTTGCAGCGAGTCCTTGTATACCATGCTTATATTCCAGACCTATTGTCGCACCAGCACACCAATCCGATTTTTTTCATTTTGCAAAAGTCTCAGATGCATAGATCAATTGATCATCGATTACTACGTCTTGCACTCGCTGTCGATCACTACTTACACTGAGACATCTTGCTCCAACAATAGCCTTTACATATCTTGTCCAGCCAAATTCCTGAGTTCGCGAACGTGCGTTTATCTCCACCTCACTCACTCGTCCGAGTCGCCCTCCAGTCTAGTCGCCCAGCACGTATTCAGACACGCTTTTAAACAAGTATGAACGTTTGCCGTATTCTTGTTTTTTCTTTGTCAAGTATCTGTGGTGATCCCCGTGATCGGCCTCGACGTACGTCTTCCTGGAAGAGAGGTCTATAGTGATAGGGTACTTCATCCGAGTTCGCTTGTACTTGTTGTCAGGACATAGATCGCAATGGAGGACGTTGACCCCATTGTATTGTCCTTCAATTGCAGACGCGTGAATCGTGTGCCACCTCAGGGAGCAAGTGGATGGCTGCTCGAAGTTGCCGAGCTTCACGTCTTCGCCCAATACCGTGAGTGATTAAAGGTGTGTCCTGTGACAGCGGACGCAGTGTTTCGGTTCAGACGAATGCCGTGACAGCAGCAACCACCGAAGCGGCACGTACAAGGGCCCGATGCTGGCGTCGGGGAAGAGGCCCCTGAGTTAGAATGTTCTGAATCCGAATGGTACGAATGCTCGGACGACGCGGCGCCTGAGGGCGTTCCCGCGCGAACTGCCAATACGCTAGGCTAATCAACCGCTTTATTTTGTTTCGCATTTTTCCTGCGACTCGATTTTGGCTTTCTTTGTCGATTGGATTGGTGAGTCTGGGATCCCTCAGGCTCGGGGGTACGGGACCGAACCTAGATACTCCTGCATGACAATGAGACAAAGAGAAATGACACTTACAGTCTTTCGCGATGACATTTGCGTCAGGTTCACCGAAGACCGAGGGGCACACACGTATGGCGCAAGGATCACTAGAATCGAGAAAGGCTGAGTACACCGTGACAGACGGAAAAACGATCGCAACATTACTTAGAACTGAGAAGTGCAATTCTGAGGAAAGAAAGGGCCTTACGTATGTTACAAAAGAGGAATTATCTTCCCATATGCCAGTTCGTCGGAAGTCAGTAACTAATACATACATCCACTCACGACGACGACGAGGAAAGCACGATGTCGGGAGAGGCTCTATGTTACACGGTCGTATTTGAAGATTCCGCGGAGACTCCCTCGACGCAGGAGCTCCGGTCAACGCTCGAGAAGGGATCCGACGACGACAAGCTGGACACGTTGCGCAGAATCATCGTCGCGACTATCAATGGCAATCCTCAGGTGGGCGTCCATACATTCGTCCGCCCGTATGGGAGATCACAAATTGATCCGACTTCTCTAATAGCCGACGCTGTTGATGCCCATCATCCAGTACATCATGCCCTCGAAGCACAAGCAGCTCAAGAAACTGCTTCATTTTTATTGGGAAGTCTGTCCGAAATACGACGAGAATGGAAAGCTGAAGCAGGAGATGATTCTCGTCGTGTGCGTGCCTCTTTTGCTGCCCTATTCCGAGTTTTCTTCTCAATCGAACCTTTCAGCAATGCCATCCGTAATGATCTCGTGCGTCCCTTTCTGCCGGAATTCCCTCAAAGACTAATCTGTATGGATTTGCCAGCAACACCCAAACGAATATATCCGCGGTGCAACCCTCCGCTTCCTCCAAAAAATTTCCAAGGACGTCGAACTCCTCGAGCCTCTCATCCCCACTCTCCGCGCTAACCTTGAGCACCGCCATTCGTATGTCCGCAAATCTGCCGTCTTCGCTCTCTACACAGTCCATCGCGAACATGAGTCCCTTGTCCCTGACGCCGCGGAACTGATGCAGACCTTCCTTGCCGCTGAATCAGACGCCACGTGCAAGCGGAATGCATTCGTGTTTCTTGCAAACGTAGCAATGAATAAGGCGGTGGAATGGTTGAGGAGCGTTTGGGATGGAGTCGCCTCGATGGACGAAGGGCTGCAAATGGCCATTATCGAGGTCGCCCGGATGGACTGTGTGTGCGATACCACCCATAAAGTGAGCATCCCGTCGTATTCGTACGCTAAACGCCTCTGATGGCGAGCAGCCCCGATACATTCGTTGTATGTTCGAGCTGTTGAATTCGTCGTCGCATGCTGTCAAGTATGAAGCTGCAACTACGCTCACTACTCTGACACAAAACCCCGCTGCGGTCAAAGGTGCGCCCTTCAATCTTCTCCTGAACACTGATGAAATTCGTATGTCATTAGCCGCGGCGTCGTGTTTCGTGAACCTGGTTATCAAGGAATCCGACAACAACGTCAAACTCATCGTTCTCGACAGGCTGGACGCGCTGCGTTCGAGGCATGGAGCTGTATTACACGGGCTCATCATGGATGTACTGCAAGTTCTATCCAGGCAAGTCTGATCTTACCAGTACGTGCGTTGCCTTGACCTACGAAATAGTGCCGACATGGAGGTACGCCGGAAGGCGATGTCCATCGTGTTGAAAATGACTTCTGCCCGCAACGTCGAAGAAGTCGTGTTATTCCTTAAGAAGCAGCTTCAGCGGACGCAGGAACACGATTATGACAAGGTTTTGACCGTCGATCTCACCGTGGAATCCTTAATGCTGACCTCATTCTTACATAGGCACCGGAGTACCGACAGCTTTTGATCCAAAGCATTCACGTCATGGCGGTCAAGTTCTCAGAAGTCGCGGCTAGTGTGGTGCATGCGTTAATGGATTTCCTTGGAGACTCCAACAACCCCTCTGCCATGGATGTCGTCCTGTTCGTCAGAGAAGTTGTCGAAAAGTTCCCCTCCCTACGCCCGGCGATTACCGAAAAATTAACGGCTACAGTTAATAGCATAAAGAGCGGGAAGGTGTTCAGGGGCGTCCTATGGATATTGGGTGAGTACGTGGAGGGTATGGACAATATCGAACAGGCGATGGTCGAGGTTCGAAGCGTGCTCGGTGAGATTCCGATCTTGGCGGCCGAGACAAGGGAAGCGGAGGGAAACGTCGAGGACGGCGTTGAAGATAGCGCTATCACTGGACAGACCGGGGCGACGAAACCGAAAGTACTAGCCGATGGAACATATGCGACGGAAACGGCCTACACGACATCTTCTACACCATCGAACACTTCCACCAGCAAGCCAAAACCCCCGCTCCGAGGTATGCTTACCGAACGACTCATGTTGGTGGATGATGATGATTGATCTTATTCTCTCTTAGCATTGATCTTGGGGGGTGATTTCTTCACGGGTGCTGTTCTCGCGGCTGCTTTGACGAAACTCGTCCTGCGATATAATGAGTCGAGTGAGGATCACGTCAGAGCGAATGCTCTCCGCGCAGAGGTAAACAGTGACTTCATTCAAGTTGCCCACTGTCTCACACTACCCGCCTCTGTTTAGGTAATGCTCATCATGACATCTATCATCCGTGTCGGTCAATCGAAGTTTGTTACCGTCCCGATCGACGAGGACTCCAACGAGCGCATTTTGACCTGCATTCAAACTTTGAGTGAATTGAGAGAGAACAGCGAAGTTAACGACATGTTCCTCAGAGATACTCAGGCCGCATACGGAAAGATGTTGGATGCCCAGGAGGTGCGCACCGCTTAGCCCTGCTGTAGAGCTCAAGTTCAAATGACTGACAAAAACGAGCAGAAGCTTGTGGCAGAAAAAAAGAAAGAGACCGAGAGCACCAAGGAAACCATCGTACAGGTCGACGACTTGCTGAACTTCCGTCAGTTCTCGAAGAAGACAGCAGACGATGCGATAAACGTAGGTTCGGATCTCATCCTTATATCCTTGTTTCTCAGGGTCTTGGAAGTACGCGGACGATCTGGGTAAAGCTACCGGTGCTGCCGAGGTACACGAAGATTTCATCTCTAATTTGAGCAGGATATCGCAACTTACTGGTGAGGAAGTCAATTGGTATTCGGGCCTAGCGCTCATACTTTTCTACTAGGATTCTCTGACCCGATATACGCCGAGGCGTATGTCAAGATGCATGGCTTTGACATTCTCCTGGGTGGGTGACATACTGGTGGGAGCATGCTAATAAATAACACTCGTTCAGATGTCTTTTTGGTGAATCAAACACCCAATACACTCCAAAACCTTTGCCTTGACTTTGCTACCTTGGGAGATCTTAAACTTGTCGAGCGGCCCGCAGTATATACTATTGCCCCCCATGGTTTCCAGAGCATCAAGGCTACTATCAAGGTCGCCTCGACCGAGACGGGCGTCATCTTTGGTAGCATACTTTGGGAAGGCCCTGGTCTCGCCGAAACCTCTGTCATCTTGAATGACATACACATCGACATCATGGATTACATCAAACCCGCTTACTGCAACGAGGCTCAGGTGATTCTAACGCGGCCTTTTGCTTGCGAGCTAGAATAGGACATGCTAACCACGCATTTTTATAGTTCCGGAGCATGTGGACGGAATTTGAGTGGGAAAACCGGGTCAATGTGTCCACGAACATGTCGTACGTTTTTTCCTCACGTCACTGACCCCATTCCCTTCCCCTTGGGGAACGCATCCTAATTATATGGGTTTCCATTTTCTGATGTGATTGCCTTTTGTTTCCTTTCAGTGATCCACGCGACTATCTCAAACACGTCATGAAATCGACCAATATGTCTTGCTTGACGCCCGAGGGAGCCGTGTCGGGCGAGTGCGATTTTCTCTCTGCCAATATGTACGCGAGGAGCTTGTTCGGTCAGTCAATATTTTTTTTTCCTTTTGTATACGAATGCGTGCATATACGCCCTCCGTGCCCACTTTTTTGATTGCCGGATCGACCTTTGCAGGAGAGGACGCGCTCGCGAACCTAAGCATCGAACGAACGGAAGCGGGCACGATCGCAGGGCATGTCCGGATCCGGAGTAAGACACAGGGGATAGCGCTCTCACTCGGCGATCGGATCACTATGTGTGAGTAGTATTTTTGTTGGTTCCAGTTCGTTTAAAAATCGATTGATTTTTTTGGTGTACACATGGCACAGCTCAAAAGGATAACAACAAGCCACTAATATAGTCGGGTGAGCTGAGCTGATGGTCATAGTGTGCGCACTTGTGCAGACAACTCCCTCTTTTCTTTCGATTCTGTCCGCAGTTTTCCTGTCGTTCGTTCAGGACGCGTTCGACGGTACCTCCATTTCCCTTACCCTTTACCCTTGTCTTTAAAGTGTTGTATAGAGTGTTGGAAAAGAGAAAAGATCTCTCCGTTGCCACCGGTGTGCAGGTCACGAGCTCCCTCCCCCGTCTGGTCTTTTCTCCCGGAGGTCGTGGAATTAGGCCTATGACTACTGAATTGATATTCGCCAGGACGCCAGGTTCCCTTCAGCCATGGAGAGCACACAGGTTCATCATACACATGTTTCTGTTGCATAAGCCTTGAAGGACCGGACCCACAAATTTTTCCAATATTCCGCCTCTGCTAGTATGGTAGGAGGCCTACATTGAGCATTCATGTCACAAGTTATAAGCAGATCCGGTTCGACCGACGTTGTTCTCCCTTCACTCACCTTTCTATTGTTGACTCCGATGTTTGAGGGACCTTGTGAACTACTCGCCCACAGTCTGGCCCATATCAAATTTACAATCGAGTCACCTGTGATCAAAGGACTGCCTTCTTCGAGCGTGCAAGGTATCCTTGAGTTGCCCGGACAAGCGAAAATTATTATCAACGTACGTGTTCGCCTTATCCGCCAGGATGTACATCACGCGGCCTATTACTAGGACCACTCGTCTACTACCTGCCCAGGCCGTGGACCCAGATCATACGCGAGCCCTCTGATCACCTAATCCGAGAACAGCTGCTCGAGCATGCCCTCGGACAAACCCAGTCACTCTGTCATTGAAGATGCGAATCATTGTGTTGTTGAGTTCCAGCGACCGGCGGAGGAACAAGACGACTGTCGCCACCACCGCCATTGCCGAAGCCGGATATGCGAGCGCGTCATCCTCGGAGACTCGTTGAGGAAATTTCCAGGGTCGGTAAGTTGGCCAAACCGCACAAAACCCCCGCGTTAGGCGAACAACGCCGAAAGTATCCGTGACAGGACTCTCCCAGTAGAGTCCATCACGTATCGAGTCCGTCGGTTGGTTACTGGTCAGCGCCTAACCTGAAGGCCCCGGGTACACGCCCGTACGTGTGCTACCGCCCTTCGGCACCCTGCTAGAACTTCATCTTCTCCTCGAGGAAAAGCCATGACCCCTGCGCCAACGTCGAACATGCTGTTGACTTCTTAGGGGTGGTAACATGATGGTCAAGGCGTTATCATGCACCTATCTTGAATGGTCACCACTTGTATACCAGAATCCAATAACGTCGTAGCCTCACAGAGATGGTCGATCCCTGCGGTATCGGAGGCTTTGAGGAGGCTCCTTATTTGCTCGGATTTGAGATAATAAGGGAAAATCCAAGATCAAGCTACGAAAGCCTCCACCGAGGGGTATACTTGCTGAATGACTAGTGTTGGTAGTTGAATATTGAATATTGATCTTGGGTGGGGGTGTGCTAACTCCCGATAAATTACATCACCGCAAAGCATCTGCCTCGCCTACCTTGGGCGATCCTGAACCTATCAAGGCGCAGTCTAAACTATCGCTCTGTAAGATTTCCCGGGCGTTTACTATTGAGAGGCGCGCTAACGATAAAGAGCTTGGCTGTTGTACTGTTATACTTTGCCTGGATGTACGAGTTTGACAGTATGGTCGGGTAGCCCATCAGCATCAACGTATGATTGTTCTTTCCTGCTTGGGCAGCATCCGTTCGGAGTCCTTCAGAGTACAAGAATACAAAAGGGTGTACATGGAAAGCATTCATTTCACGATCCAGTCCATATCGATTACGCCGCTGTGGGGGTGTGTTCCGTACCCCTGCTGGCTGCCCACGTCTCAGGTCCCTGGATGACCATTGATCATGTTAGGAAAGGGGAGAAACGGCACGACGATGTTTTATTCACGATCTACTCACCTTCCTATTGTTAATTCTTTGGTATTTGATGCGCCTCGTGAACCACTCGGCAGAAGTCTCACCTGTATTAAAGTTGCGTTCGGGTCGCCTTCGCACGGCATCCTCGATCAAAGGACTATCTTCCACAAGAGCGCGAAGCACCCTCGGGTTGCCCGGACGAGTAAAGAACACAAGAGACCAACGTTCATGTTCAGCCTGGTCGCCAGGAGGCGGCACCACACGGTGGATGTTAGACTGAAGGATACCTCCACTGAAAACCGCGAGGGCGTCACCGACGTTGCAAACCGCGTGGCCAGGAAGAGGCTGTGAGTGTTTATCATTGTTATGAGCATCTTTCTGACACGTATGCTTCGAATAAGATATACCTTGACATAGAACCACTCAGTGTGGCCTGGAGGCATCACCTGCAGTCCTCCAAGCCTGTTGTGCAAAAACGACTAACAATCAAGAGTTTCCCAAAATAAGCTTATATGACATGGTGACCTCTGGCTCACCAGAGAACCAAAATCTGTGTGAGCGCCTAACGTCGCAGTGTCTGCGACCGCTTGTCCAGGCATTGGTGGAACCCTTATTATGCGGGCTTCACTCCCACTGTGCTCCTCGTCCGAGTGCAACTGCTCAAGAGTACCCTCGGGAAGACCGAGCTTCTTGTTGAAGATCCGGATGATCATTTTGTTGACATCGAGCGACTTGCGGACGAACGGACCCACGACAGTCGGCATCGCTACTGCTGCAGGAGCTGGGTACGCTCTGTGCACGACGTTCGGGAACGCCAGTGCGTCATCCTTGGAGACGTTGAGGAACTCGGTAGCGTCACGCTGCCTAATTGCACCAACTTATCCATTAGTCCGATGACGCTGAAGCACGCAATTCGACAGACTCGCCCGGTTGCGTCCACCGCGTTCGCACCAGCCATCTTATATCTGAATGATTAGCCACTCAGTGCTTTACGCGAAGGTGAACGGTACGTATATTTACGCACCCGAACGACCGTCCTTCGTCGCCCTGCTCGAACCCCATTTTCTCTTCGAGAGGGAGAGCCATGACCTCTGAGCCGACGTCGAACATGCTGTGAACTTCCTTATCGGCGCCGTGGTTCTTCAGGCTAATAAGAAAGATGATATTATGGGATCATGGACAAGTCTCAGGAATCCCGATACTTACTACCAGAACCCGATGGATGTCGCGGCCTCCCAGAGACGGTCGATCTCGGCGGCGTCACCGGCGTTGAGGAGGTTGAAGTCGATGACCAACAGTGGGTGGGTACGGACATTGGTCGGGAAAGGGGGTAAAGTGGTGCCATGCATCGTTTCGAACTTGAAGTGACCTCCACGAATGATGGGTTTCAGCGTCAGAAGCAACATCGTTCTTACAATGGACACGGCTCACCCGAAGTACTGTTACTGGTAGTGCCAGCAGTCGTGGTCTGTGATAGAAAGGGCGTGGAGGCTCGGTAATTCGTTGGTGTTGTTTATATACATACATATTTAGGAGCTGGTCACCAGACAAATGGCCAAATGAGACCGCATCATTCCGTTGGTCAAATGACAAAGTTAAACCTGGGCCAAGTAGATGATTACCATCATTCCAGTATTGAATCTAGTGAGATTTTGAACCGTAGGCCGCTTCAACCAAACGAGCACGTACACATGCACAGGCGAAAAGGAAATTACTCACACCACCGCGTTCCAAACCAGCAAATATTCATGTTTAGTCTGGTGTAGTTTGAACCCACTCGTTTTGGGACTCTGCCGTTGGCCATTTCCATCATAAAAGGGCAAGCCGAGCAGAACATTCAACACCGAATTACCAAGTCAACCTGACAGCTGAATGAGTCGGACTGGAATCCTGCCCTCCCTCTGGGCTGACTGCGGAGATCAGCGATATTGGTGAAACCGAACGAAGTTGACATCTCACCCGAGCTTACAGTATGGGCTATTGTCAATAGTAATCAAATATGATTCCGCCCTCAGTGAGTCATGACGATGTGGCTTGGCTGTACAATACCCAGCCATTGCCGCGCCAGGAAGGTCAGCCAATTGTAGCCTCGGAAGCAGGTACAACATGAAGTCGTCAACTTTCACTCGCTGATACTTATTTGCGCCCTACCTGGTGATCCTTTCTCGTCGAAGGAACTCTCAAATTGAATCATTCAACCTCGATCATCCAGCGGGATTGAAATCCACCCCCCAGGGTGCACGGTCGTCGAGCAGATGCCTCTCTAGAAATTGCAGCGTCTCTATCTCCACAGTAAAGCGGTTGAAATGTTGGTGCCTCTGGTAACGGGTTCTCACCGCTTCGCGACCCAACTTGTTGAACCTGCTCGTCTATCATTCGGTGATATTACAACAGGCCTTGCGTTCTTCGTCCGCGGAGCGCTCGTTCTTTCATTATGACTGCGCGTTCCTCAGCGTCATGACTTGATGGCATGTCACTTTGTTTTTCTGTCGTCCCTTCATACCGTCTGACTTTATGCGCCTTTACATAATTTACGCCCGAGCGTTGGCGCTAGCGGCTTACTAAATTACACCGTTTACTTGTATTTGCGGTTGAGGAGCTTGAGCGAGGGGAGGCAGCTGAAACGCGACGCTCAAATCTTGTCAAAGTGATTCATTGAAGTAAGAAAACATTCGATCTGCCTTGCTTGTGTGTAGATCCGCCGACCGGGGATGTTTTCATCACCTAGGGGGACTAAGTGGCCTTAATTTATTTGGGTAGGGTCTGAGGGCGACCGACTTGTCGAGAGGCATGTTCGTTCGAGTATCTAGCCTCACTTCCCGCTCCTAGGTCTAGATGGTTGCTTTGGTCCAAATTACAGAGCTCGGCGCTCAACGTTCAAGCTGCTTCGTTGAAATTTCATTACAGTTATGGTCATAATCAGAGTCCACTCTATTGTACTAAGAGTTCAACGTCACCGAACATAATTCCTATATCTTCAACTCAAAACGCTAGACCACCTGCTAACTTCATGAATCTTACGGTTATGGCAACTGCGTGCACACCTCCTTGAAGTCAAGAACGCAGTTCGTGGCAGCAAACCAGCCGCAATCTGACAACCGTGCGCATGATGCGGCTTGATAATCCGGTAACTTATTTTCATGGCAATAATCTGCAAGAAATTAATATGATCATGCACCAGTTGTAATATTATGCGCGCGGTACGGCCGCCGTAGCTTCAAGTGACCTTCAACTTGGGGGACCAACACATACACATACTTACAAGCAATACCAAGTACAACTGTCGAGGTTTTTCAACGTTCCCGTGCCATTCGGGACTCGGCAGAAATGCGGAACGCCCCGCTTCACTTAGCAGGTCAGCATTCCAGGGATGAGCCGAAACAAAATTTATTTTGAATTGAATCGCCTCTTCATTCTGGGATCAACTTGATTGACAGTGCACATGTCACAATTTATCAACAATTTGGCTCCCTGCTACTTGCCGTAATATTGCATTTCTCCGTTGATTCCATAATACTTTATTGGCAGCTTTTGTTTTGAGGCTCTTCGATAGTCGCAGCAGCGGGCGCAGAAGTGGCTGTGATGTGACGTGCAGTGTCTTCTGTTCGCAAATAATGTCCGCAGATCCAGCCACGGGTCAACGGGTCATGCGGTCATGTCTGAATAGATCTGAATAATCTGCTAAGTTCTAACGCCGTGATTGTGGACTCTGACCCGGCTCGGAAGACCAAAAACCCAGTGCGGCTGGGCTTGGGCTGGGCCCTTCGGTTCGCCCGTGTGACGGGATTCATTTAGCGTGTCGACCTGGCCGGAGTGGCTGGGAAATTTGTTTGGTATGTAATTACATACATCTCGCTAGACATTATGAAAACTTAACGGAATGTGTTGGCGAAAAAAGGCAAAATTGGTGTTTTGTTGTGGGCCCGTCCAAACTCTGGATCTTCCGTCAATGAGGACAAATAATATACAAAAGCCCCGTCCTCGTGTATTTAGTTTTCTTCTATAGTGATCCTTTCGTGTTCACGTCCTCTCGTTTGACCTCATTTTTCTTGTAGCCTTTTCCTGTCGCTCTTTTCTATCCGCGTGCTCTACCAAAAATGACAGTACCTGGCGACGTGGCTACTGTCGCCACAATATATGGCTCGATCCTACTTGGAACCTGCTTTGGATGCGCGTGAGTTCAGCAGTATTTCGATGGAACTTTACTAACGATTGTGTAGCCTCACCGGCATCGTCTTCGTACAATCTGTCCTGTACTACAAACTATACCCTGGTGACTATGTGTGGACGAAAGTTTTGGTGCGTTTGCACTTTCCTTTCGTTCAAAACGAGTTCAGTGGAGTGATACTCTCCAAGGTCTTTGCAGTGTGGACGTTCGACCTGATGCACACAATCTGTATTATCACCGCAGTTTGGGAGTCAGTTATCACGAATTACAATAAGCCGGAAAGTATGGACCTCATTCCATCGTAAGTCACGTTGCCAACTATGGTCATCGTCGTCATGGATGCTCATTCATCTACCTTCTTGTAGCGCCCTCGGGGTAAGTATTAAACATTCAGGAGGAATTGGGACATTCGACTACAACTATTTCTTGTTAGCTTTCCGTGGCCGTGACTGCTCTAGTCACATTCTTGGTGCACTGGTGATTTCTTTTTCTGCTGAGTGTCACGAGAGAAGAATGCTGAGGAGACCATTTTGTCACAGCTTCTTCGCTAACAGAATTCGCATGCGTAAGAAATCGAGCCTGCGATGTTTTTTCACATAGCTTATTTGATTGGTCTAGTGACGAAGAAGTGGTACGTTGCTGCCCCTGTGGTACGTATGCTTTTGTTTCGTCTTGTTATTGTGCTGTGTCCTGAAATGTCCTCCAGGCGTTCCTCGCATTCCTCCGTCTCTGTAAGTGTTAGGTTTGAGGGCTGATTGCTTTGTTGCTGATGTTTCCAAAGTTGCTGCTTGTGGTAAGCCGTGTGCATTGGGCCATTAGGTATCACGTCTCACAACTTTTACGAACCATTTAGTATCAACTGGCGAAATGTAGGTTGCATATTTCGTGAATTCCTTACTGTAAATCTAACTGATGGGGTAGTATTCACCTGAAACGCTACTCTCTGTTCATCAAACCATATCCTTCGGTGAGTCCCATCATTTGTAGTATTCATTTCTTTAACAAGATTCTTCAGTGGGTTTTCACGACAGGTGTCACTCTGTCTGCCTCAGTAGAGGTCATCATCACCACGGTCATGTGTATCTTCCTTGGGAGTAGAAAGACTGGGTTTGCTAGGTGAACAGATATTCTTGTCATTGTAGACGGCTTCTCACGATCGATCTCCTAGTATGAACCACGTTATCAACTCCTTGATCTTATACACACTGGAAACTGGTGCTATCACTTGGTACATTTATTCAGACCGTTTCATTTATTCTTTGTTTGTGCTGACTTCGTATTGCAGTCTCGTAACAATAGCTTCCTTGATCTGCGTTTGTACATTTGTTCCTCATCATATTCCGTGAAGCTGACGCAGAAACATTGCCAGTGGCTCCTCATGCGCCATAATTTGATTTTCCTTGGCATGCACTTTGCCATTGCGAAATGTATGCATCTGAATCCTTTTTTCCCCTTGCTGTTTAACGAGCTCAATGAAAATTGCAGTATACGCCAATTCACTTCTCGCCACGTACGTTAGTCCACGATCGTGTCATGATTACTGATTAATGTATATCTAGACTTAACACTCGTAAACGCCTACGAGTTGATCGTACCCTGGGTTCGAGCGAACGAGACCATAACAACGGACTAACCCCACTGCCTAGTCCGATTAACAAAAGTTATTTCTCGGTATGTCATTGATCATATAGTTGGTGTACTTACTGACAGATGGACAGAGTCGCATGCTCGGCCCGGCTCCAACGCAGAAGAGTGTGCGTGTTTGCATTTTGTCCTGGTCGTTGTTTCATCTCCCTCATATTATTGAAGGTACAGCTTAACGTCAACGTCGAAACTACCATCGTGTCGCAGATTGACGACGAAAAGGACCATATCGACCTCGAGGCATCGCATAGCACGCCGACTTTAGCTGCCATTGACGAAGAGGGCAACTACAAGGTGCTCGATCGAGACAGCTCGGACATTGAGGACGAGAAATATCACCATATCGCATGATACATTGTTATTGGCTTTCCGCGTGCGGCGGATATACCTGTGCGAGCAAAGGGGTTCCTTTCTTCCCTATCTCGTTACCGCAGTGTTTTCGTACCTCCCTTCACTGTGACATTATAGTTGAAATAGTCCCTGCACCAACACACGGATGCAAACACCCACGCTCTTTTGTCTCAAGACTTGGCTTAGCAGTTCCTGCTCCAGGTTCATACTAGCACCTTCCATTCCACCACTGTTTTACACGCAATATTTCCATTTTCCCCCATTTTTATTCCTTTTCAATACATTCAATGTGAAGAAGATATGCTCGTATTTATCGTAATTAATGTATTTTCCGTAGTTGCTACTGAAGTTTGGTTCGTGCCCTATAAGGTCTAGGTGCTGGCGTTTGAGGGCAATGACAATAATAATATGGGCGTCCCGAACATTTCGTGGATGAAAATGCGCGTGCTCTCCGCTCTCCACTCGCTCACTGTCATTTGGAGGAGCTAGGCAAGCGGCCAGGGAAGCAAGCAGTCAGCATAATCAAAGTGTACGGCACGCGAATAGATCTCCCATGGGCGGCCAAGCGATATTGCTACTCCAACTTACCCGAAAAGAAGCAGCATTTTTTGTTCTTTTTGTTAGGAAGATGTCGGGTTGACACTAGCAGGAGGCTACCAGAGAGAATCGACCTTCTAGAACATATTTCTAGCAGGCTTCCACCACTTCTATAGATATCACTGTTTCAAAGACAAGGATTATCTCCAGTCACTGGCAGTGAAGGAAAAAAAAACGAAAATGCCGTATCATAACCAAAGAGCATAACGGGAATAGTGGGCTTCTTCTCGGATTCGGCTGTTCGGCTAATTTGGAGGAGGACGGCGTTGACCGGCGCTGGCAGCCACTTGGCACGGGTCGAATTGTTTATTTTTCGGTCTCGGCAAGTGCTACCCGGTTCCGTGTCCTTGCATGCTGTAAGCCTTAGGAACCAATTGTAGGCTGTACACGCTCCCTGAGGGACCGTGACTCTGAGGCGTTGAAAATTCCACTTGTACCAGATCACCGAACGCTCGGGTGGACTGCTATGTATTTATGGTGGAATGACAGTCTCGACTTGGTTGCTGACTCTGGAATGCTTGGAGTATAAGTCCAACGGTGCCCTCGAGCCTGAACGCTACACACTACTGAGCTCCTTGCTCCGAGAATTTGGTTGAGTTGGCTTCATACGGAGACGTACGAGTCATTGGTAGTATTGTAATGTTATTCCTGGAGCCCGAAGCTCAAAGGATGGATCCGAGGAGCGACGAAGGCCTCGAGCGTGGTGCGGGAGTGCCTTAGCTGAGACAATGTTACCAATACTGGAGTGTTGGTGGTGGTAAGCCCGGAAGCTTGATTCAAACGGGAAGGCTGCAACTTGGCAGAGTTCGTGGATGGGAGCTCGCCGACGTCGCTGTGCGCTCCTGATCCAAGATCGCCCGTCCGCGCCGCAAACCATGCCAATCAACAATGATAGCACCGATGCCGTGGCATATCTATCATGGGGGTGCATGACGCAAACTGGACCCCGCAGGAATGGACTGTGGATGCACGCTCGAGCGATATTCATATTCGGCCTGGGTGTTGCAAAAACGGTCTCTTAGAACCGTTGCCAGCACGATACGAGATAGTTCTATGGTAACGTGGCACTAACCTGGCTTTCTGACATACAAGTGACTAGGGCTTCAAAACTTCAAGTATCACATCTTTGGCAGGTCGTGCCATGCTAAAGTCAGCGGACTCGATACTGGGCGTTACTTTCCTTCAAATTTGCCGCGTGATCCCGTGTCCAGTGTCCACGGACTTGATATCCTTCAAAGTTCGACCGATTTGACTCGTGTAGCGCTACAACTCATGATCATATTCTTAGATGATAGCGCCGACTCGATGCGTGTGATTTGGTCTCCAGCGGGACCCGCATTCCGAGTCGCACGAGTGCTCACGTGCTACTAACCTCATACGTCCATACTCCATCGGAATCATTTGATGGAACCCGTAGCCAAGTGATCTCTACCACGCTTGGGCCCTGAGACAAGTTGTTTAAATAGGCAAGCCCCGACGTGACGAGCTGCGGAACCCCGCATCGACCCAATCCTAACCCACTGACATCCCTCGAATCGATAACATGTCCGACGTCGTCAAGCTTGATTTCGATCCCAAGAACATGCTTTTTCGAAGGCTAGGTTCTAGCGGCCTCCGCGTGCCGCTGTTCTCTCTTGGTGGATGTACGCTCGACGGTCTTATCATCGTCGTTTGCCGGCGCATGATGGTTGTTCGTGTGCTGGTCCACTCACGTTTTGACGCCCACAGGGCTCACTCTCGGCGGGACCGTCATTGGAGACCCTGTCAAGGTTCGTCTCGTCTCGTCTCGTCTAGTTTTATTTTCATTTTCGTTTCTGGGGCACTGTGGCATTGCTAGAGCGAAAGCGGCAGGTGAATTGACGCTGGTTTTGTAGGAAATCATCAAAGTCGCGTTCGAGAATGGCATCAACATGTTCGACACGGCCGAGGCGTACGCCAAGGGCAGATCTGAAGAAGAAATGTGAGTCTCCACGCATGGGGGGAATCCGAAGCGATGACGAGCGATAATGGTGATGATGGATTCAGGGGACGTGTCATCAAGGAACTTGGTCTTCGTCGTACCGACCTGATCATCACTACCAAGTTATTCTGGGGTCTTCGAAGCGGTCCGAACGACGGTGGTCTCTCGCGGAAACAGTGTGTTGATGTCTTGTATACCAGACATCTCTTCCCATGGCTTACACGCTCACAGCATCATCGAAGGAACCAAGGAGTCTTTGGAACGCCTCGGTCTTGACTATGTCGACGTTATCTTTGCTCACCGGCCAGATGCATCAGGTAAGGTATATGTGGTCATGAAAGGCGATCAACGATGCCATGCTAGTTCAACAGTACCCATGGAAGAGGTTGTCCGTGCTTTCAATTGGGTCATCGAGAAAGGCTGGGTACGTTTCTGGAGTTCTCTGCAATGAAATATAATCTGACCGTTACTTATTAGGCTCACTACTGGGCAACATCTGAATGGTCTGCATACGAGATTGAAGAGGCTCATCGCAAGTGCATTGAAGTGAAGATTGTGTTATATGCTCACCCCGCACATAGACGTTGCCACCAGGCTAGGCCTACACGCACCGATCGCTGAACAGTGTATGCACAAGTAGGTTGCTCCCCCCTTTCCAGGACTTTTGTTGACGTCCTGTATAGTATGCTCCACCGCGAGCGTCCTGAGAAGGAATACCGGTACGGTGGTATTATTATGCCGCACAGCAGTATTGGTTCAAAATTTGAATTAGCCCACTATACAAGAAATATGAGCTCGGAACCACGGTCTTCTCTGCTCTTGCGAGCGGCTTGCTGACTGGGAAGGTATGGTCACAAGACACAGTCAGAATATTTTCGTTCATTGTTGCAGTACAACGATGGCGTCCCCGAGGGCACACGGTTCGCGACGCACTCAAACTTTTTCAAGGGGACGGTCGACAGTCTTCAGAAAGAAGAGGGTCTTACAAAGATCAGGAAGATCAAAGAGCTCACGGCGCTTGCTGAACAAGGTGAGTCGATCGAAAAGATCGCAATCGTCTTCCCGTCTCCTTATCTTGGAGTGCGCATAGAGCTCGGGTGTTCTGTCACTCATCTAGCTTTGGCCTGGGTCGCCAAGAATCCCAACACCAGTACCGTCATCCTCGGTGCAACCAAGCCTGAGCAAGTTCTCGACAACTTGAAGGCACTCGAGGTGATTCCCAAATTAACTCCGGAGATCCTGGACAAGATTGAGAACATCCTGGACAACCGACCGGCATCACCGGTATGTGAATTCTGGTGTTTGGGGACAAACCACCTAATATGTTCTTCAGCCCACCTTTGGCCGTCCACCTCTCGACCCGTTGGGTCGCCTGTGAATCACCCACGGAAACGTTTTTTTCCGGGTGACGCGATGACGGAGATGTGAATTCATCATGAACGAATCATTTTTACCATGAGAGGCTCACCAAGGATGTATGTATTACTGATCGTAACGAGATAAAATAGCACGAGTGGTGGAGTTCCGTCGACGCGATGCTTACGTCCGCGGACGTTTCGTTCATGAGGAGTGGGCGTGTTGAGAGGTGTGGTTTCTTCCACGTAAAAGGTCGGCGTCAGATGAAGGAGTGATGAGAAGTTTTGAGAACGAGCAGGGCGCCGGTAGCCCCTGGGGAAATGTTTGCACGTGACCTTTGCAATTGGTCCAGTGTTGTTTCTCTACTCCCAAGGTCGCTTCGATTCACAGACACCCTGGGGAAATGTCTGCACGTGACCTTTGCAATTGGTCCAGCGTTATTTCTCTACTCCCTTTTCCCTGATCATCCGGCCGTCCACATGGACCAACTCCTCGGGCCGATGAAGGGATAGGTGTGCTATATTGTGGAGAAAGAATAGGTGGGAAAGAGAAGGGACTCTATATAAATTCAAGTCCGAATTCGACCCTCTCAGGCGCCGTTCCACCCACTCATCCACTGATTCACAGTTCTGCTCTGCTCAAACTATGTCCGCCGTCCAGTATGAATTCGATCCCAAGGGTATGCAGTTCCGCCGCCTCGGCCCGAGCGGTTTGCGAGTTCCCGTGTTCTCGCTCGGTAGTTGTGAGTGTACTTGGCCAAATTGAAGGTTATGAACGATCTAATCGTGATCGACGTTGCTGCGTCTCATAGGGTTGACCTTGGGAGGGACCGTTACCGGTGACCCGGTCAAGGTAAGCTGACTTGATATTTGGTGTTTGATAAGCGATATGGAGGAAGTTGTTATCATCGAGTGTGACTATTTCATCACCATGATCGGCCGCTGACATCTGGGTTCTCGCATCTGTGTTGTGGCTTCCAGGAAATCATCAAACTCGCGTACGAAAATGGCATCAACATGTTTGATACGGCCGAAGGCTACGCCAAGGGTCGTTCAGAACTTGAAATGTCCGTAAAATCTTCTGGTTTATTTTGCGCGAGTTTCGCTTACCCATAACCCCTTCTCCCCCGCATGCACACATAGGGGTCGTGTGATCAAGGAACTCGGCTACCGTAGAACCGACATGGTCATCACGACTAAGCTATTCTTCGGTACCCGCTCTGGTCCCAATGACACCGGTCTGTCTAGAAAACAGTGAGTCTCAATTTGTTCGATGTCCACAGATGGCGAGCTCAATCCGTTTTTATTTTAGCATCATCGAAGGCACCCAAGCGTCTCTCGAGCGTTTGGGTCTTGACTACGTGGATGTCATCTTTGCCCACCGTCCGGACTATTCGAGTAGGTTATCAATAAGGTGTCGTCGTTTCAGGTCGCTCATCCACTTCGTAGCTCCCATGGAGGAGATAGTTCGCGCGTTCAACTATGTGATCGAAAAGGGTTGGGTGAGCATATATACTATATTACGTATGTTGAGAAACTCAACTCCTCTTGTCTTCTCTACTACTTCAGGCTTTCTACTGGGCTACCTCGGAATGGTCTGCCCGCGATATCGAGGAAGCATACCGTACGTGCGATCCATGCCACGTAACGACGAAACCCTCCCTGATGATCGATCTCGTATTGTAGACGTCGCTGACAAGCTCAACCTCATTGCTCCGATCGCCGAGCAATGCCAGCACCAGTACGTCTTCGATGTACCCGGGGGGAGGGATCGGACATTGAGAACTGCCATAGCATGTTTCACCGCGAGCGTCCCGAGCGGGAGTACGCTCCCCTGTACAAAAAATACGCTATCGGCACTACCGTGTGGTCGGCGTTGGCCAGCGGTCTGCTCACCGGCAAGGTATGTTCATGCCACTTTGTGGTTCTGATCGGCGGTTTAACCCAGGCCGACACGCCTTCTTATACGTATAGTATAACAACGGCATCCCGGAAAATTCGCGCTTTGCTACCCACTCGGACTTTTTCAAGGACACGCTCCGGAGTCTTAACGAGGAGGATGGCCACACCAAGATCCGGAAAGTCCAAGAGCTCACAAAACTTGCAGAGACAGGTTCGTCACTCGATTTGCTGTTCACCTTCCTCGTGCGGGAAACCGCCGGGGTCTAGACGCTGGAGTAGAACCATATCTTACCGCACATACATACATAGAACTCGGTTGCTCCGTGACCCACCTCGCGTTGGCGTGGGTGGCCAAGAACCCGAATACCAGCACGGTGATATTGGGCGCTACCAAGCCCGAGCAAGTTCTCGACAACCTCAAGGCGTTGGATGTTATTCCGAAGTTGACGCCCGAGATTCTGAACAAGATCGATGCGATTTTGGACAACAAGCCTGCGCCAACGGTCAGTATTTGTTTCGAGTTTTGTCTTTGTGATTGTTTCGTTGACGTGTATGTACTATGCAGCCTTCGTTTGGTCGTCCGTCGCTCGACCCTCATGGGCGCGCGTGAGCTGAAGGCTATTAGTCGTACGTGTGCTATGTAGGTATGTATACTAGGAGTACCAGCAATCTACGCGACTCTTTTTGCCTGCGTTGACACGCCAGCCCTGCGTTCACTGTGGGAATCCCATGTGCATTCAGTATGGATACGAAATATCCAGACCTATGAGCGTAGGAACAGCAACAACAACAAAGGAGCATCTACATTCGATGCTTTATCCATTGTCCAGAAACTACAGTGCACATTTGGCCATCCGGTACTCATGAAGCAGCAAAGGTAAGTGGTGGGTTACTTGCCTTAGTGACCCATATAGCGAGCTGACTCGACTTCGCTGTGATGCACACCACCTTCGACTATCTAGCAGTACAACCCACAGCATCGACAAAAACAAAAAGGGAGGGGCCAGACGAGCACAAGATCTGACTCGCAGACCATCCGCCTTGCTAAAGCTGATCTGCTGGTTTGGCAAAGAGCTGACGAGGTCCATCATGTGAACCTACACATTTGTAGTGTCAGTCTCGGGAGGGACACGATCGATAATCAATGTCTCACCATTCCAAACGACTTCCTTTCCGTCTGTCTCGATCGTTGAACTAGACAACACCAGGTTGGTGGTGAGGGATTCAAACACACATTCTAGAACTTCTTCAATGAATTGTAATCGGAACGATCCATGCCCCCCACATGAGTGTCGAGCGCTTCTGGGACTCCGAACCAACGCGGGGGGTACAACAGCCAAGGGTTGAAAGTGTTCTCCCTGAAAGCTATTCTGTGTACTTGTCGTGAGTCTATGATGGACTCAGAGAAAGGTCAGCTACATAGTTCTCCCAGTCGCAGGCAGCTCTGTGCATGGTTGGCGATCCCCAGACACCCTTGTTTCCCTTTCTTGCCCCCACCCTTTCCTCACTTGTTAGAAGGTATTTTTGTTAATAATTAACAAATATCACTGACTTGGAACGAACACAAGTATCCGCTGACCTGGGTTCGATTCGGAAGGCGGAAGAAAGAGAGCGAAAGAACGGAAGAAGGGACCGGAAGAAAGGGAGATACGATACGATACGATACGCGTTTCAGAACGCGTGTGTATGTCTGTGTGATCGCCTCGGGCTTGGAGGTAACAACATTCAATATGATTCCCGCCCCAGAAAAAAAAGATTGATCGTTAAATCTTGCGAATCATATTACAGGCACATACCATCGTACGAACGCTTCGGAGGAACAGGGGAACTTCTGTGTAACAGTTTCGGCGCGGCGTTCTCCTACGAACACTGTATTTCAGGGGGCGTCCGTCGTATGTCGGTCCGTCATTTGTCGAGTTTCAAACGCAGCGATAGAACGTGCGGCCCTGGGGAAGGGGTCTAGAATGAATACGCCATGCCAAAGGGGGGGGGAGTCGCATCTTCCATCTATCCCTTGTACATATATTTGTGCCGAACACGGAGAGAGCACACACGGGTCAGGATTAATATTTGGTCAAAGACGCGGACATGGGACGGCACAGGCCCACACAGTCACGTTGAGCATACGCACCCAGTTGGGAAGAAAGCGAAAAGAAAAGAAAAAGAGACCGAGAAGTCTTGGTACCTGGAAGAAGAACCCGAAAGTTTCAAAAAATGATAATTTCAGGAGAGAAGGAGAGAAAGTAAACCTGCCTTTCTGGAAGACTTTGGCATAAGGGGAAACCTTTTTCAAAGGGGACGGATGCCAACCCAAGATCTCAGGATGAAGGGCTCGAAGGACGATTTCAGGTAGAGACAGCAGAGAGACAGGTCACAGAAGGCACAGTGGGAATCGGGAGAAGAGAGACAAAGTGGTAGTAATCAATAGGGCGAGTCGTTCACGTACGATTCTCTTCTCCGGTGGAAGGGCGGGGTGAAGACGTGAGTTTTTCCTGTTTGAACTTGAACACATTTGTAATGCTAGAGGCTTAACGATGTGGGGAGATCGCGGCAACAAGAGCAGGGTCTATGAGTAATTTCATACTCATTTTGGCTAGTGCGTGCATCGCTGCGTACTCTCATGCAAGTTATCTCAGTACCCATGCTTGGTGATATCACAGATTGTGGCATTTCAGATAAGCCGTTGGAGGAAGACGCAGGAAGAATGACGACGACGATGCTGCTGATTGATTGAGAGAGAAAGGACACGGTGAACAGTGAGCGTGTTTTTAGCTAACTTGCGGGAGAGATCCAGGCTCGAGAGCGGGGTGGAATGATTACATAACCCGGAGTTCACTTAGACAGCTGGTTCAAGGCTACCGAGAACTTATCAATTATATTCACATCATCCCTCGCGACTGCCCTCCTTCATCACTAACATTCGCCTATCCCCGAGGTTCGACGTGTTTTCCACCGGTTCGCCATGCTCATGTCCGACGGTACCCGACGAAGGGCGGGAGTAGAGCACGAGGCCGCTGATTGCGAATGGGGCACCCGTTGCAGGGAGTCCGTTGTAATGATTCGAAGCCTCACGCTCATTCCACTCGTGAGCAGCTCTAGAATCTGTATTGCTTACGAAGTAGTTACGTCGCTGACGCTATGATGCTCTGCGCCCGTGCTAGTTTCAACGATTCTTCTAGAGGGCTCGGATGGCCTTCTAACAGAAACCCTTTCTGTTCAATCGTCAATACCCTTGTCCAATACAAGAAAGGTGTCATGGATGGATACTACCTCCACCGACGCGATATATAAATCTATGTCTGAAGATCTGATGTTCCACAAACTTTGCGCGTCCCACCACCACTGCTTTATAAATCTGCAAGGTACATTCTGCTCAAAACATGTCCGCCGTCAAGTACAATTCGGCCCTGAAGCATGCCATTCCGCCATCTCGTGACGTCGTCCCCGAGTAGCTTGCGAGTACCCGTGTTCTCGCTTGGTTATTGTGAGTACCGCTATACTAGGCCAAATGGACTATAATCCACTAATTCAAACCGCGTCTCATGGGAATTACCATGGGAGGGAATGTCGTGCGCGACCCGATCATGATTTGATCTGATGTTTGACGAGGGACTTCCAAGACATCTTCGTTGAACGTAGTGATTATATTCCGCTGTGTTTGTTGGTTTGCAAGAAATTATCATGGTCGCATGTGAAAACCGCATCAAAATGCAATGCTCAACGCGGTCGAAGATCTCAAAGCGCTAGGAGCCGTTCAGAGAAAATGTGCGTATTTGCCTTGGTTTGCGTCATGATAGCTTCCCTCGTCCACGATCTATTTCCCTTTCTTCCTGCGGCCGCATACATACTGGGGTCAGCTACCGCAGGACTGTGATATCATCACGACCAAGCTACTCGTTCGTCCCAAGACACGGGTCCAATGGGTTTCGGCTCCTTCGATGCCCGCTCTCACCGTTCCTTGTCAGCATTATCGAAGGCGCCCAAGCGTCTCTCGAGTGTTTGGATTTGGACTACGTGGACGTCATCTTCCCCCATCGTCCCGACTATTCGAGTGAGCGTATTTGAGATGCTATCGAAAATGGAGAATTCGCTTGACCCACAGTGAGTCGTTCTCATTCATGTATGTTGTATTATTTACAGTCAAAAAATTAACTCCCCCGTCTTTGCTGTGCTGCTTCAGGCAAGTCTATTGGGCTACCTCGGAATGGTCTGTCTTCAACATCGGACATCAAGGCAGCACATCATGCGTGTATCGCAGGTCGCAAATAATCACACGAGATGAGGCGCTTAGTAGGGTATATGTGGGCCCACCTGGCTGAGAAACCATAAACGATTTGATCCGATGTGGTTCTTCTTCGGCAATCATCAACCCATCAACCACAACGCTAGACTTGGATCCGCTTCATGATCAAAAATTACCAGATGGTCTTCAGAAAAGGGGGGGAGTGCTCGCAGGGATCTGCGAGACCATGATTGCGGACATGGTCCACGAGTGTTGCAACGTTCGGAGTTGAGTGCTAGGAACATCGAGCGGCGTGTTGGCTTGGACATGGGACTCGTGGTTGTGGTCGTTGCTAAGCGGTGGACGTCAAGGACATATCAGTGATGCGGTGGAAGGAGGTATGGGCCTTTCGCGTAGTGCGTAGAAGCTGTCCGCACCCGGGTCTCGAATTCAAGTTGGCGTGGCTTCCATGTTGGTTGTGATTGAAGAGAGCCACCTGCTACTCCGCTTCACCTTTAGAGTCATGAGCGCATGAGCACCATGAAACTCAATGATCGTCTGTTCAGAGTCCGCAAGTGCAACAAAGTTTCGGACTCACTTACCGACCCGAAATCTTACGAATGCTTTATAATAAAAGAGGATGAGGGCTCAACGCTGTTCCTCTCTCAGTCGAGCGTACTTATTCCGTCGTCGAGAAAAGCGAGGTTACAAGTTTGTTGGGCATTGCATTCTGGTACCGGCACATCCGACGGCTTAGCATATCATGTCAGTTGCCGTATCCCATATATATCGTTCTCTGTCATCCACTCTCCGAAGGACACCTCTTCCCCGCGCCTCCTTTTCATCCACGTCTTCTGCTGCTCATTTCGTCTCTTCGCCTTCGCTCGTCCAGAAACAATTCAAGATGGGATCATCTTCGTCGTCGTCGTCGCCATCCGTCAGAGACTTTGTCGAGGTGAGCCGCGTTTATGTTTCGGAAGAGCATTCGACCGCTGACCCTGTCGGCTTTCCTGTTCATTTTTTTTATCAGGGCAAGATCACCGACAACAAGATCGTCGTCTTCTCCAAGTCGTACTG